>RCUC01136170.1:0-55537 GCA_003697995.1 Taxidea taxus jeffersonii
ATTTGAAACAGACCAGGACCAGAACTCATATCCTGAACTCCAAATGTAATGCTTCTGATACTAACTTGAAGGGAAAATGGGAGCCCTAAGGAGTAAACTCATCTCTCAGAACACAAACTACCAAAATCTAATCTGGATTCTCTGCCTGTCTTCAAAAACCAGAACCTTGAATAATTCCATGTCTTCAATCTAAACTCAAAAGGGCACCTGCCTCTTCCATCTGCTTTTATACTTGTGTCAGAAGTACAAGTCTTTTAGCTATTTTGCTAATTATTATTTATTATTATTATTTCCTGCTGTAAAGTTTAGCTGGGGTATTAGATCAGAAAGGAAAAGTTACAACTTCAGAATGCAGGACAAAAATAAAAGGGTGTTTTCACATTCTCAGTTAAAAAAAATTTTTTTTTTCTTTTCATCATGTGTTAGGCCAGACAGAAAATTAAAATAGCAAGGACAGCAGACAGCAAATTCAACTTTAGCCAGAATTTCCAAGAATTTATCAATCTTGTCTCAAGTTTTAAAGGAATTCTAATAAATATCATTATCTATTAAACCTCCACACCACACCCTTTATGGGAAGTCAGATTTGCCTCTCAATCATCATTAGTCTTTTTAGCAGACATTGCAAGTTGCCTATACAGCATGTTTCTATAGTCTCCCTTATTACAAAATTATTATCTCTTTTTTTCAGGGCTATCAAACTGATCTGTATAAAATACTTGATTTCTCAGTCTCTTTTGCCACTGGGGTGATCACTGACATGTAGGTAAAAGTCCTTGGGCAAAGCAAATCTTTCATAATACAAAGGCAAATTGAGACGGAGACTTTTGACTTTTGTCCTTGACTCTTCCTATTTCTTCCTATCTGAATTGCACCTTGGTACCCTAACCATACCCCACGTTGAGGACTTCAGAAAAGGATGCAAGAAACAGCTTGTGTCCTGGAAGGCATCTTCAAGAAGTGGTATCAGCTTTAGATTACATATCTCTGGAAATGTGAGTGAAAACAACACAAACTCCAGTCTGTTGAAGCCTGTGTTAGCTGGATTTTCAGTTATTTGCAGTCAAATGAATTCCTTATTTATTTATTTATTGCGTATTAAGGAGGGCACTTGTGATGAACACTAGGTGTTGATGTAAGTGAGGAAACACTAAATCTTACACCTGAAACTTATGTTACACTGTATGTTAATTAACTAGAATTTAAATAAAAACTTGGAAAAATAAATAAAAATAATTCAAATGGATTCCTAACTGATCCAGTAATTATGACCCTTTACGAAGTGATCCTGGATTGAATCTGATCCTTTCCCAGGCCAAATACAAGATGAAATCAAGCAACGTTAGCTTTGATCGAGTTGGAGAAAGTACTGATAGTTTTACCTACATTGCCTTACCAAGAAACAGGACTCAGGTATCTTTCCCCTTGTACCAGGTAGATAGCAGTTGGGTAGAACATTTGCAGGATCTGACATTTTCCTACCCTAATTATGGGAGGCATTGATTCTTCCTTGACACAGAGGGACTTTGGGAATCTCAGCAAATGACACTTTTCCCTTAGCCAGTGCCAAGGGGGGGCAGAAACCCAGCAGGAAAAATCACAGTGAGTGAAGTGTGGACATTTCAGTGAATTTATAGTTTACCTCCTGAATGAGCTGGTGGGCCACACAGTAGTACCATCCCCTGCCCTTGACGGACAGACACAGTGCTTCTTGTTCTTGTTTTAAAGTTTTCAAGATCTGTTAGGGGAAATAAAAGAACAAGGGTTTAAATTAAAAAGGCCTAAGATACTGTGGGAGAGTATAAGTGTTTCAAAAGAGGATGGTCTTTTGCTGAAAAATAGCCTTTGTGTCACTCATACCAAGGAAATTTAGTATAGGCTCTTTCCACATGATACTGTCCTGTCTTCCTTGATTCTGTATCTATATTGTAATGGAGCTACTTGCCACATGTGACTAGTTAGATTTAAAACATATAAAATTAAATAAAACGTACAGTTCAGTTCCTTAGCCATACCAGCTACATTTTGTATTCAACAACCACACATAGCTAGCAGTTCCTATATTGGAAATAGAATATTCACATCACTGAAGAAAGTTCTATTGGACAGTGAAGGAACCAAGGTTTAATGATGTTAAGTGACTTCACCAACATCTTTTTTGTAATTAAATACCATTAGCAGGATGTAAATTCATGTTATCTGATGCTCAATTCTATTCACTTCACAAACCATTTATTATATGCAATTATATGTGTTACTCTATAAGTACCTAGAATATGACTCTGTATATGCACACACACATTATATACAATGTATAAACATACATATGCACATATACATAATTGTTTCAAAGTTCTTGTACATTTTCAAAAATGTATAAGGTACCGTCCAAGGTTCTGTTTGGGGGAGAAAAGTTCCCCTCTGTCAAGGAGGTCAAGTCTGGTTAGAAAGATAAGACATTACAAACCCAAAGATCGCAGTTTGAGTCTGTGAATAAGCAGTTGCCAATAAAAGTGGGTTCATGTAAAAAAATATGATTAATAAAGTGGCAGACATATTACTGTTGAAAAAAAATGTTTTTTCTTCCATCCTCCCAAATGTAAATCTTCTCAACAAGAAGTATTTTGAGTGCCATTTCATTTTGTTGTCTAAAACATTTGATTCAATAACCTCTTATCAGATTTGAGGATTATTCCAAGCCAAGTATACTCTGCAGGGTTGCAAGGCCATCTCAATGTGCACACTAGAGAACATGGACATTTATTGACTATTTCCTCCATGTTGGCCATTTTGCTAAGCATTTTATTTTATTTTATAATTATTTTATTTTATATTTTTTAGAACTTTTTTTTAAAGATTTTATTTATTCATTTGACAGAGAGAGAGAGTGAGCACAACCAGGGGGAGTGGCAGAGGCAGCGGGGAGAAAGAGGCTCCCTGCTAAGCAGGGAGCCTGATGTGGGGCTCCATTCCAGGAACATGGGGTCATGACCTGAGCTGAAGGCAGACACTTAACCAACTGAGCCACCCAGGCATCCCTTGGTAAGTATTTCATGACGATTATCTTAAGTGATCCTAATAATAACTGTATGAACTAATTTCCATTAATGTCTCCATTTTATAGGCTAGAAAGGAGAGGCACCATGAGGTTTGTTAAAGGCTACATTAATGAGGGATGAAGCTAAGAGGAGAAAGCTGACAGCCTTCCTGCAAAATGGGATGTTTCTACACTCAGGCTTGACTTTAAGGAGAGATCAGGATATTAAAAAATTTAGACACATATATATCTTCATTACCAACTTCTGGAATTATGCAAATTTTAAGATCATACATTATTATTTTCATCAATTAAGTACTTATAAAAATTTCACTAAACATCATTTGGTTGTCAGCTCAGGATACAAACATTATATGCTCTATAGCTTCTGCCCTGTAGGGACCCAAGAGTGTAGTGGGCATGACTGACAGGTAACACCTAATCACAGGAAGGCAGACTATGCCAGAGTTAAGATGTGAAACAGGGCACTTAGAGGACATGTATATATTCAGCACAACACAAAAAAGAAGTATGGTTGAATTACATTGCTGCTGTAATACAATTCTTTTAATCCAAGGAGTACCAGGTGAGACAGACATGATATCTTTCTTTCAAGGAAATAGCTCTTCCAAAGAGATTAAGGGAGAGATTTTTAAAAAAACTTTATTATGGAAAATGGTTTAATATGGTAAACCATTATGCTTAAAAGTGACAGTGAATCACTCTGAATTGTCACTTCTGCATATAGGTTCTTAGAATACGTCATCTAAGCTTTTGCACAAACATCTCATCCAATCTTCAGAGTTGCATGAAAAATTAAGGGCTTATAGATAATAGAGATCAAGTCTTATGTAGGCAAAATGTACCATTGTTATAACCAGAGAAAGGGCATTAAGAAAGAGAAAGAAAATGAAAAACACATGCAATGATTTTTTTTTTTAAGATTTTATTTATTTATTTGACAGAGAGAGAAATCACAAGTAGGCAGAGAGAGGGGGGAAGCAGGCTCCCTGCTGAGCTGAGAGCCCAATATGGGGCTCGATCCGAGGACTCTGAGATCATGACCTGAGCCGAAGTCAGAGGCTTAACCCACTGAGCCATCCAGGCGCCCCTCATGCAATGATTTTTAACTGTCCTTTCTGGGTTTAAAAAACTAGATTTCTGTTTCTTCCTTTTTGGCTTATGAATTCATGCAGTTCTACAAGGATTGGGCAGTCAGAATAAATCACAGTAATCTGATATTTGATAAAATATTTAGACATATTTCTTAGTAGTTGGTTGAAATAAATTCCACATGTCAAACCCTACTTACACAGTGAATGAAAAGACTACATTTAGACAGATTTGACTTTGAAATCAATTCTGCCATATATTAGCCATGTTGCTGACCTTGGGCAAGTCTTCATTTTCTCATAAATAATGTGAATAAGTGTGTTTTGTTTTCAAGTAAGAGTCATGGTCAATAATTAAGATAATATTTAAAAAACACAAGGCCATACACACAGCCTGTCATGCTACAAGTTTTGCATTCAGTGTATGTTTGCCCACTGAAAAATGCTGTAATTCAGTGGCAAATCATAACCCAATCATTTTATTTATGAGAGTGTCCCAAATAGTAAATGAATTCTAGAGAGAATTCTAGAGAGCTATAGATGCTAAACAAAAGACACTATATTTATGCACATATTTAAGGAAAAATTTCATGTTCCAAACTGGCCTTTTTATTTTTTATTTTTTTAAGATTTTATTTATTTATTTATCAGAGAGAGCAGGAGCGAGCACAGGCAGCAGAGGGAGAAGCAGGCTCCCTGCTGAGCAAGGAGCCCGAAGTGGGACTTGATCCCAGGACGCTGGGATCATGACCTGAGCCGAAGGCAGCCGCTTAACCAACTGAGCCACCCAGGTGTCCCCCAAACTGGCCTTCTTAGATATAACTATCCATCCAGATCATAATTACTAGCAGCATGATAACTGTAGAAATCAAAGAACTACGTATGTGAATGGTATTTGTGAAGCTTGTATACTCATGGCTCAGGCCTTTCTCAGCAAATTCCCACATATATTATTTTTCTAAGAGTCATTTTATTTCTAAAGCCTTGG
Organism: Taxidea taxus jeffersonii; assembly: GCA_003697995.1. Lineage (NCBI taxonomy): Eukaryota > Metazoa > Chordata > Mammalia > Carnivora > Mustelidae > Taxidea > Taxidea taxus. The sequence goes on from RCUC01136170.1 coordinate 5,138, forward strand.
TCCTGGGTAATGATGGCTAGCAACAGGCATTACAAGATAGTTAGAATATGTTATGGATAATGCTCTATTACCAAGACCATTGCTCTAATAGCAACAATAGCATCTACCTGCAAAATGCATTAAGGTCATACCATGTGCCAAGCACTTATCATATAGATCTCATTTAATTCCATCATAATTTAAATTCTCAATTTAAAGGTGATAGAAGTGAAGCTCAGAGATGTTTCTTTACCCATATTGGAAGTGGTCAGAAAAATACAAATTCATATCTGTCCCCCTCCAAAGCTAATGCTCTCAAACACCAGAATATATGGCTTCTGCACTGATTTAGTGAAGCCAGTGAAAAAGAGCATTCAAACTCGTTACTCAAAATTTTAGAGGGAAAAAAAAAAGTTTGAATGAATATTAAGCTCTTCAGTAAATATGCAAGAAAATCCACATTTCAATGCACAAAGCAATGAGTAGGTGCATTTGACTCCAAATCTTCTATTCCTTTGCTTTTCCTAGTGGTTGAATACTCAATGTAGGGATTTTAAACATTAGGTGAAAAGGATGAAACTGAACAAGGAGAAAACAATCAGAAACAACTCTATTAAGAAGCATGATTGTTGCATTGTCAGTAAGGTAGCTGAACAATGCAGTCAGTTACTAAAGATATGGCTGAATAAATGATGTATATGTATGACAAGGAATTAATATCCATGTATTGTGACTTTTTAAAACAACTTGTTTTTCCAGCTCTGTATATGGTTCATTGACACATGATTCATAGACTTTTAAAAAATAAATGGCTATACTTTTTGGTGTTGATTTCATTCATCAGCATTTTACATAAACTTTTCCAGAAATCATATGCTAAGGGATGCACAATTTTGTGGTAGATGTGTTTTCATATCATATTTTTCTGTGGAAACAATTGTCCTTTTTTCTGCTATGGAATGTAATATCAGCATTTCATTTTTAAATGAGATTAGAAAATATGCTATAGTACTTGTGTATTGAGCGCATGGAGGAAATGATTTAGCAGTTAAATTCCTGGGGAAGTAAAAGTATACAAAGGTCTTAAAGCTGTAATATGTGATAAATAATAAAAAGCCTTAATATATGAGAATACTTAGAATTCAGGCTGCAGAGCAAATCAGAGAGTGAGAGGGAAAAATCTCCACATATTTCCTGTCTGTAAAGTTATTAAATGTTTAGAGGAAAGGAAGAGATACTTTACAACAAATACCTGGATGTATTCTAGAGAAAACAAAAATCAAGAGGGCCTAAGATATGTTTTGAGAAGTAACAGTAAACAATAAAGAGTAACTTCTTTAGGCCACCATTAAGGGACTACCCATTGAACACTGAAGAGCTGAAGACATTCATAGGGTGGGACCAGCCAGGGTATAAGACCTTTAGTTTTAAAATGGCCAGAAAAGGTTAATGAGATCATAACATAGATCATCGTTTGTTAAGAATCTACAAAGAGGCAGTAGAAAAGGAAAGAGGAAGAATGAAACAGTAAACTGTGCAAGTAATGCATGTATTTTTAATACATGTATTATTCACTACAAGTTAAAAGTAATTCACTTTTTTCCTGATTTCGGTAGGCATGGATCCTATTAATTCTTATAGAGTGGCCTTAGAACAAGAAATTTCTATCACCAGTTTCCTTTGTTAAAGCTTCCTCCAATTTTGAAAGTAGCAATCAATAAGGAAATCAATATCAACTTGGAAAAATGGTCAAGCAATACATTTGTTATGAATTCAATTTCCATAATGATTGCACCATTTATTTTTTTAAAAGAGGTATTTTTGGAACATAACTTTAAAAACTGATTATCATGTGGCAAATTTAAAATTATGTCTTGACTCTCTGCCATTTGTTCCCTGAATGTATGCATTTGTGGATGCACATTTGCATGGTTTCTTGAATTCTAGAGATTCCTACTGAAAACAAGTCTAAATTCATAAAACCTTGGGAATTGCAAAGCCACATCTTTTACATTCTTTCTACTCAGGAAGAAAGAAGAAACCATTAGTGAAACTGGCATGGTTGACTGGGTTTCCCAGTGGGAATATATAGCAAGAGGAAAAATTGCATAATGGTTTAACACACTGGTTTTATAGTCAGAAGGACCCGAGTACAAATGTGGTACTCTTACTTTCTAGCTGTATGATGGTGGTAGGTGAGTTATTTAATCTCCCAGAACTTCAGTTTCTTCATCTCTAATATTAGGATAATAATCCCTATCTCATAGAGCTCTTTAAAGAAGAAGATCATGCATATGAAGAATTTACATACTATCTGATCCAAAGTCAGTAGGCTATAAATTTTAGCATTATCGGGGCACCTGGGTGGCTCAGTGGGTTAAAGCCTCTGCCTTCGGCTCAGGTCGTGATCCCAGGGTCCTGGGATCGAGCCCTGCATCAGGCTCTCTGCTCGGCAGGGAGCCTGCTTCCTTCTCTCTCTGCCTGCCTCTCTGCCTACTTGTGATCTCTCTCTGTCAAATAAATAAATAAAATCTTTAAAAAAAAAATTAGCATTATCATTATTGTTTCTTGCCATCAAAGTGAAACTGTACAGAAAGTGACTTACTGGGAGAAAGCCTGTGAGTCCAAACTTCCACCAGATAAGGTAACACTAGAGTGGTCAAGTCAATTGTACCATGGCAAAAAAATGCCAAAAGGGCTTAAAACAGATCTTCTTTTGCTAACTTTAATTGTTTTTTTAAGTCTAGACAAAAGCTGAAGTAAGCAGGCCACTTTATCCTTTCCACTGCATGGACTGTATTTTTTATATGACTTACAATTAAGATATACTCACGTAAATGGATTCAGAAAATTTTTCTTTAAGAACTTTTTCTTATGATGATATGGTCTAAGAAAGTTTGTTACTTTTTTAATGCAAAGGTGGAAAATATTTTCATAAAATAACAAAAACTGATATTTGTTTATCTTCTACAATAGATGCAAACATATGATTTCTGAAACAGAAATAAATTATGAAACATTATATTATTTACTGATTATATAAATTTACTTATTGAACTTAAAGTGTTAGAAGTTCACACTATAGACCAGATGGAAATAGAATGGAAAAATGGAAATCAAAATATATGTACATATGATCATAAAATATTGATAGATGTTTGTCAGTATCTTGCTTTTCCTTATGTTGTTAACTTTCCCATTTGTTTATCCAATCTTCAGCAAATATTTTTTGAGTTCCTCTTTTATTCCAAGTGTTGATATCAGTTATCTTATTTCTCTAACAACTAAATAAAACAAAGCAAAAGAAAAACATATGTCTTTGCTAAACATCTGAAATTAAATATCCCAATTTGTTGGCAGTCTAAAGTAAGAGATCAAAATCTAATTCTAGTTGGTGGTCTGACCTTGAAAGGTAAAGCAAATCTCTTTCCTCGAAATCTTTGTGTAGGTATAAAAGAGCTTTATTAACATTTCTAAGTTAATGTGTACTCAATTTACAAATGACTCATTCATAGAACTGGCTTATGACCTTGTTCTTTCACAGTCCTAATGCTGCTACTATGGACATCCCTATGAAAATTCTCAAGCACCTATTTCCAAGAACAAAGGAAGCCCGTGGGAGCTCTCCCAGGTGCTGAATAAAACCACACAATATTCTCCCCCAAATGTCTGAATTTTTTCTCACTCTCTTCAGTTATGCCAGATGGAAACTATAATTTAGGGATTACTTTGGAATTACAGAAATTACATTTTAAAACCATAAATGGCTGTAAATACATTACCTTGGGAGTAGTCATTTACAGTGAAGAGGAATTAATCCAATCAGATTTCTTTCTCTTAATAAGTAAATAAGAGCAGTAGGGATTCTTTGGGAGTTTTGATTAACAAAAAAGAAACAAAAGAAAATGTTATCTATGAAATAATGGGGAGGGTAAAATAGGGCTGAGAAAACTCAACAAAAAATTAATGACCTAAAAAATAGGATGAGGAAATGTGTGTAGAGATTGTCAAAGACAAATCTGCCCGAAGTCAGCAAACTTGGCATTTTGCAAAAGAGGAAGTTATGCTCCTCTTTCTCTTGCACCACATTACTATATTTTTTGTTTCCAGCAACAAAACCTAGGCAAGAACTTAAAATGTGTATGTGTTAAGGAGGCTTCTGTGGACTCCTTGGGAAATTAATCACTTACATAAATTCTAACTACACCACCACCACAATGGAATGCCAGTTTTAACTAGCTTCCATAAATAACTCACTTTCTCACTTTCCATGTGTTCATTCATTTAATCCTTGCAATGACTCTATAATGTATTATTACTAATCCCATTTTATATAAAGAAAAAGTTAACACCTAAGATCAAAGATACAGTATAAGGAAGAGAATGAATTATAACCCAGGTTAACCTAATCCAGAAGTATATATACTTAGCCTTGTTCTACATAGAATTAAATTTAAGAAATGAAGCCATCTTTGCTGATTGTCTGGTTGACTAGTTGAGACTTTCACTTTTCAACCTCTCTACTATTATTTCCTTGACTTTTCGAGAAAATAAAGGTTGCTTTATTGCCCTTTACTCTGTAAGTGTATGACTCTCCTACAGCTCTTTTTATTTCTCATATTGATTTCTTTCTCTTTATCCATTTTTTGGGGCATATTCTATTTTATCTAGACACTTGTGTTACTTAATAAGTTAAAGAACAACTCAATTTAAAATGTTTGAGTTTCTCCATGTGTTTCATAAAAACCCGAACCTATCTAACTCACAAGGTTACGAGGATTAGTGTGATGTGGCAACATAAATAATGTTGTTCTACTTTGGAGACTGGTGCCCTAAAATACAAGCTATTATTACCAGCATTTTTCTCTACAGGAGCTCATCTCTTTTCGCATATCATCCTGACTCAGGAGTGTTAATGGTTAGGCAGCTGCATTCCGTATCTTTGGATTCATGTTTACAAAACACCAACAGAAACAAGGATTTCAGAAAAGCATTTGGCCTAGTAAATTTTAGAATAAATTATAAAATATTCACTGTATTCTACAAAGGCCCTTTGATATCTGGTCCCTGCCTATGTACCCAGTCCCTTTTCCTGTTATTTTCCACCTTACTTATTTAAGCCACAATAAACATGTTTTGCTTTCTGTTCCTCAAGTTTTTTAAGGCTAATCCTTTTTTAAGACCTTTGAACTTGCTGTTCCCTTTATTTGGAATGCATTTGATTCATCTTTTGGCTCATCATTCCCATCCCTCAGGACTCAATTCAAATGTCAGCCTTTTCTGAGGGTTTATCTCAAGTAGACCACCACTGGCTCCAGTCACTTTCCATCACATCACCTCTTTATGCCTTATGTTCGTTTATATGCTATTTGATTTATTGTCTCCTCTACATCCCTTCCTTCACCCAACAGAAAAGCTCACTGGCACAGGAATCTTTTCAGTCCTTATCAGTCTGTAGCACAGAGCCCCAAACAGTGTCTGATACGTACTAGGTACTTAATAAGTATTAGTTCAGCACTTTTCTCCCTCGTGTTTCACACACTCAGTTAGTGAGACTTGTTGGCCTAGCATGAACTTTCTTGTATTTGTCCACATGACAGACCATTTCCCAACATCTTGGCTACAAAAGACCTTTGGGTGCTGGATCTTGCCAGGGATGCTCTGGAAGGTAACTTCAAGAAAAGGCCTCTAATCAAAGGAGTTGAGCCACCTAAATATGAAAGCTTAGAGATACACTTTCCAAGACTGAAATACAATCAGGGTATGAAATAAATTTGCTGTTTGATACAAGAAATACCCTCCCACCCGCTGATCCCTGGGGCTCAGGAAATGCCCAAGATGATGAAAATATGAAAGAATAGCATGCAAATTGCATACTTCTGTTATTTGTGATCCAGGCTCTCAGTTAGTCAGTGATATATCATATAATTATCTGTTTTTCAACTAGTGTGAGAATTCTGTAATTTGATAGACTTATGATCATTACAGTTTTGACAGAAAGAAACATGATTCTTCATTTTGTACTTTTCTTTGTGCCTTTTCTTCTCCTCTCTGAAAATTAAAATTAGCACATTGTAATTCATTGTACCAGTCTTCTTAATAAACGGGCAACCCTAGAGGGCAAATCAAATATATTCAAGTAACACTAGAATAAATATCCTCTGAAGAAATGCTGAAAAGCATATATCAGGAGGCCATTGTAAAGTCAGTAATCTATAGGAAAAACCTTGGGAAGGTATTACTAAATGGAGATATATGGGCCACAGATCATGATCAAACTCTGGAGACCATACATCTACCTGCAGTACAATTGGTGATGTAACACTGTGCTTTAAAGGACAAGAAATCTTTTCACCTGAAACTTTTCATTCCATTTCTTTTGTTTTGTTAACCTTTTAGAGATACAAGCCTGAGCAATTAATTCACCTTCAAGTTTGCCTAGCGCTGAGTGGCAATGGGTACAGTCTCTAAGGAAGAGGGGCAGTTTCTCACGTCCTGCTCATAAATGAAACTAGGTAGGTGCTTATATATTTAAATGTTCTCTTATTTCTATCCAAAAAAGTAGACATATTTCCCAAGAAGCTTGGGAAGAAATTACACTGATTGTTGATTTTATTTATTTTTTTTAAAGATTTTATTTATTTATTTGACAGACAGAGATCACAAGTAGACGGAGAGGCAGGCAGGGTTGGGGGGAAGGCTCCCCGCTGAACAGAGAGCTGGATGAGGGGCTCAATCCCAGGACCCTGGGATCATGACCTGAGCCAAAGGCAGAGGCCCAACCAACTAAGCCACACAGGTGCCCTTGATTGTTAATTTTAAAGGGAAAGGCATACTTTATCAGTTTTTCCTGACACTCTATGCTCTGCAGTAAAGTTTTGCTTTAAAAGCAAATGAAGAGTCCTCACTACATACTTAGTTTAGGATTTTTGATACAATAAAACAGGGAATGGTGACTCATACAGAAAAATGCCAGTATTCACATATGGAGGGCTCCTAAGGAATTGGACATGCTTTGCCATATAGTTACTTTGGGGAAATCAAAGCTATTGGAAGGAACATGTTTGTTTAATCACTGGCTCAAAGAGTATACTTTTCTGCCCTCTTTTTTTCTCTTCTTTGAGTATAAAACATATCTTGGGATACTGGATGCTGAATTAGCTGTATCTAGCATACTTCTTAAAAAAAAGTTAAGGGCATAAAAAAAAAAAAGTTCTGTATATAAATGAAATTCCCAGATGAAGAGCAGCTGTTATTTATGTTGAATTTGAGTTGCTTTGGCAACTTCAACCATATATTTTTATCTCATTATGGTTTTGAAAATAAAACCATCATCAAATATACATGTAAGCTATGTGTTTATTCATCATCTATTTAGACTTTGCTATGGATGCTGTTTCACTGTTCTTATTTTCACAGAGAGCAATCAGAGACAAGCCTGCAGTGTGGTAAACCTGCCGAGTTTTGGAAATGCCATCACTTAAGCCTCGTGCTTTAAATGTGCTGTTAAAGGAGATGAAAACTAATACAGATTCAATCAATATCTATAATATGCTATGATGAGCACTTATTATATGTCAGCTACTATTATAGGCACAGGGGATGTATTATTGAACAATTAAAAAAAACAAAAAAAATCCTCTTCTCAAAGAGGCTAAAGTGGACAAAATGACCATAAGCAAAATAAATAAATCACACTGGTGATAAGTGCTACAGGAACATGAGTTAGGAAAACATAGGGAAAAAATAGGATAAGGAATGCTGGTATGAACTTTTAAAAGAGGAAGATCGTGTAAAAGTAGAATCTTTTTACTTCCTTTCCCACTTCCAAATGTGGAGGAATAAATCACTCTCCTTCTGCCAACTCAGCTCTTGGCCCCTACAGAGAATGCCAAGAAGGGTGTAAAGTAGTGCCAAGTGGCACAGAAGTCTTGATTTAGTTTTGTACTTTCTTATTTATAACTGAAGTTGAAGTCACCTTAATTCAGGTAACATCTGAGAAGCCTAATAAATATTTTTACTTTGTGTCTAAAAGTTTAATGCAGTTCCCCAGCAAAAACAAGTATAAAACTTGAAATAACTCTAAATAACTGAAGAAATGGCAGAAACAAATAAGCAGGCATGCTAAACATATCCTGATTTCCTAAAGGAAGACAATCACCAAACCAGTACTATGATAATTATGTGCTGCGTTAAGACAATGTTACTGTTTTCTGTCTCAGAAATCCTACAGAGCCAGAAAATTTCAGAGCTGGGAAGATCTTAATGCCTCAGTGTGTTTGGGCTGCTGTAACAAATACACACAGACTGAGTGGCTTAAACAACAAACATTGATTTCTCACAGTTCTGGAGACCAAGAAGTCCAGGATTAAGGTGCTGGCAGAGCTGGTGTCTGCTAAAGGTCTGCTTGCTGATTTGTAAATGGCCATCTCCTCACTGTATCCTCCCATGGTCTCTTCCTATAAGGGTACTAATCTCATTCATGGGGGCTTGACCCTCATGACCTAAACACCTCCCAAAGGCTTCACCTCTTAATGCTATCACATTGGGGGTTAGGATTTTCACATATGAATTTTGGAGAGATGCAAACATTTAGTCCATATATCATCCTTTCTTCAGTGTGAGCTCCTGCCCTCATCCTTAACCTCTCACCATAAATATTATTTATGGTGCCATATGTGGTAGATGATGTAAAGAATACGAAGGCAAATCAAACATGGTCCCTGACCTCAAGAAGTTTACAATCTACATAAGATAGGCACATAAATAACTCCATTGCAAGGTATAAAGCTGGTAATCAATGTAGCAGAGACGTAGGGAGAAAGTGCTATGGGAGATGAAAGGAAGTAATTTTTGTTGGGGGTAAATCATCCAGTCAACACTCCATCTGCACAGGTGATGAGTCAAAATGTATGGGAACCAAGAGACTTGGACCTTGCATTTAATTTAGGTCAGCATCCATGATTTGGTTCCTCTCCTACCCATTGCAAGCCTGTTCATTCTCCCCACTTTAACACAGGTCACTGCACACAGGCAATGCAAGGCACTGCCTCATTCTATGGCAAGGTGACACAGGGTTCTTATGAGAATGTTAGCTTCAAGCACGTTCAGTTACTCAAACCCAGACTGTGTTAACCATTGAGATTCCTGGTACTCTTATTTTCCAAAAAACATGAGAGATGCTAATCTCCAGCATCTACAGCCTCATCTTGCATGTCAGCACTGGCCTGTCATCTTTCCATCTCTGCAGTGTTAAAATCCCGAGGTCACTTTCTATTCCAATATCTCTGGGTATGTCTTTGCCTCATAAGTTATCTGCTGGAGTTTCCAGAAGAATCCAACGTGACCAATGTTCCTCTTCTGAATCAAGAAACCTCACTGTGGCACACAGATTTCTACCGACTTCTTTAAACACTGTAGATGAAGCCAGCATTATCAGGATACTACAGAACAGGGCAGAGGATAGACACATTTTTAAACGTCTCTGAAATGTGTGTGTGTAGTTGGGTAAGTTAATGAAGGTATTTTGGACCTTTGCTGAGGCTTCCTGGAACCCTAATGATGACAGCAGTGTTCACATCCTTCTTGCTAACTTGGAATTTTGGTACTAATTCAGAAGTGGCTCTGGAATGTGGTAGTATTAAGAGCACATAGAGCTAAGATTTATTCAGTGCTTACTATGTGCCAGGCACTCTAACTATATAGTCTATATAGTTATAATATATATTGCTAATATATAATATATCTAATCTAACTATAGAGGGTATTAATATCCTCTTAATAATATCACGAGGTACTAAAATAATCTTTTTATATATGAGGAAACCAAGACCTAGAAACAATTTGCCTAATTTCACATTGGTAGTAAATAATGTCTTAATTTTAACCCAGGCTGTCTAGTTCCAGATAACCTGATGTTTATCCTTACTTTATAGTTGTTATTGTGTGACATATTAAGCACATAAAGGTAAACATATAATGATTTTGTGGAGTCTGCAGAACAATACCATGCACATCTGTGAACTCAGCAGCCAGATTTACAGATGGAGCACTGCCTGTGCATTCCTCCAGGATTATGCTCCCCATACTAATTATTTTGCTTATCATTCTGTGTCCTTTTTTATGGTTTTATCAGATATATATGTATTCCTAAATAATATATTTAGTCTTGAAAGTAATGTGTACTTTATGAAAATGGAATCATAGTATGTATTCCTCTAAGACTTGCTATTTTTGCTTAACATTATTTCTTTGAGAGTCAATTTTGATGAGTTTGGCTGTGGTTCATTTATTTTCATTATATTTTAATACTTTGTAGGAATTTACCTGTTTACATATCCTTTCCACTGTCCACACACAGTTATTTTTTTCTACTCATTTGCCATTACAAACTAACCTGCTATGAAAGCAAGTTTTCTGGTCACATTTTAAAAAGTTTCTCTGGCCTACAATATATATAGCTAAGAGTATGAAAAAAGTTCAGATTTATTAGTTCAGAAGAGAGGTACAAAATCTATTTTCCAAAGTGCCTGGGACAATTTTCAATCCTGTCAGCCTAAATGAGAATTCCTGCTGTTCCTCACCAACACTTAGTATTTTAATTTTTGCAAATATGGTGCATGAAATGGTAATTTATTACTTCTAACTTGTGTTTCCTTGGTTACTAATAAAGTTGGTGGTTTTTTTTCATATGTTTTTGAACCTCTTGCATTTCCTTATTCTTAAAATACTAGTTCATGTAATTTACCTGGTCATCTATTAGATTTTTGTCTGTTTCTTACTGACTCAATGGATTTCTTTGGGACCCTTTTTGGTCAGTTATATCTTTACAAATACCTTTTCTGCATATATGACTTCCCCTCCATTCTCTCCCTGATATTTTTTTTTTTTTTTATGTGCCAAACACTATGTTTAATGCTTGTGATACCTCAGAGAACAAAGTAGTAAAATCCTATCCCCCCTCATGGGGCTTACATTTTTTTTTTTTTTACTTTATTTAAGCTTTATTTAAACATATGATGTAACCCCACCCCCCTCACCCAACCCCTCTTCCCCCCACCCCCCTCAGTTTGTTTTATGACATTAAGAGTCTCTTTTGGTTTTTCTCCCTCCCGATCCCATCTTCTTTCATTTTTACTTTTCCTACCACCTTAACTCCCACCCCCGTTGCATCTCCACTTCCTCATATCAGGGAGATCATGTGGTAGTTGTCTTTCTCCAGTTGACTTATTTCGCTAAGCATAATACGCTCTAGTTCCATCCATGTCATCGCAAATGGTAAGATTTCATTTCTTTTGATGGCTGCATAGTATTCCATCGTATATATATACCACCTCTTCTTTATCCATTCATCTGTTGATGGACATCTAGGTTCTTTCCATAACTTGGCTATTGTGGACATTGCTGCTATAAACATTCGGGTACACGTGCCCCTTTGGATCACTACGTTTGTATCTTTAGGATAGATACCCAGTAGTGCAATTGCTGGGTCATAAGGTAGCTCTATTTTCAATTTTTTGAGGAACCTCCATACTGTTTTCCAGAGTGGTTGCACCAGCTTGCATTCCCACCAACAGTGTAGCAGGGTTCCCCTTTCTCCGCATCCTCGCCAGCATCTGTCATTTCCTGACTTGTTCATTTTAGCCATTCTGACTGGTGTGAGGTGGTATCTCATTGTGGTTTTGATTTGTATTTCCCTGATGCCCAGTGATATGGAGCACTTTTTCATGTGTCTGTTGGCCATCTGGATGTCTTCTTTGCAGAAATGTCTGTTCATGTCCTCTGCCCATTTCTTGATTGGATTATTTGTTCTTTGGGTGTTGAGTTTGCTAAGCTCTTTGTAGATTTTAGATACTAGCCCTTTATCTGATATGTCATTTGCAAATATCTTTTCCCACTCTGTCAGTTGTCTTTTGGTTTTGTTGACTGTTTCCTTTGCTGTGCAAAAGCTTTTGATCTTGATGAAGTCCCAATAGTTCATTTTTTCCCTTGCTTCCCTTGCTTTTGGCGTTGTTCCTAGGAAGAAGTTGCTGCGGCTGAGGTCGAAGAGGTTGCTGCCTGTGTTCTCCTCAAGGATTTTGATGGATTCCTTTCTCACGTTGAGATCCTTCATCCATTTTGAGTCTATTTTCGTGTGTGGTGTAAGGAAATGGTCCAATTTCATTTTTCTGCATGTGGCTGTCCAATTTTCCCAACACCATTTGTTGAAGAGGCTATCCTTTTTCCATTGGATGTTCTTTCCTGCTTTGTCGAAGATTAGTTGACCATAGAGTTGAGGGTCTATTTCTGGGCTCTCTATTCTGTTCCATTGATCTATGTGTCTGTTTTTGTGCCAGTACCATACTGTCTTAATGATGACAGATTTGTAGTAGAGCTTGAAGTCTGGATTGTGATGCCACCAACTTTGGTTTTCTTTTTCAATATTCCTTTGGCTATTCGAGGTCTTTTCTGGTTCCATATAAATTTTAGGATTATTTGTTCCATTTCTTTGAAAAAATTGGATGGAATTTTGATAGGTATTGCATTAAATGTGTAGATAGCTTTAGGTAGCATAGACATTTTCACGATATTAATTCTTCCAATCCATGAGCATGGAACATTTTTCCATGTCTTTGTGTCTTCCTCAATTTCTTTCATGAGTACTTTATAGTTCTCTGAGTATAGATACTTTGCCTCTTTCGTTAGGTTTATTCCTAGGTATCTTATGGTTTTGGGTGTAATTGTAAATGGGATTGACTCCTTAATTTCTCTTTCTTCTGTCTTGTTGTTGGTGTAAAGAAATGCAACTGATTTCTGTGCATTGATTTTATATCCTGACACTTTACTGAATTCCTGTACAAGCTCTAGCAGTTTTGGAGTGGAGCCTTTTGGGTTTTCCACATATAGTATCATATCATCTGCAAAGAGCGATAGTTTGACTTCTTCTTTGCCAATTTGGATGCCTTTAATTTCTTTTTGTTGTCTGATTGCTGAGGCTAGGACTTCTAGTACTATGTTGAATAGCAGTGGTGATAGTGGACATCCCTGCCGTGTTCCTGACCTTAACGGAAACGCTCTCAGTTTTTCTCCATTGAGAATGATACTTGCCGTGGGTTTTTCATAGATGGCTTTGATAATATTGAGGTATGTGCCTTCTATCCCTACACTTTGAAGAGTTTTGATTAGGAAGGGATGTTGCACTTTATCAAATGCTTTTTCAGCATCTATTGAGAGTATCATATGGTTCTTGTTTTTTCTTTTGTTAATGTACTGTATCACATTGATTGATTTGCGGATGTTGAACCAACCCTGCTGCCCTGGAATAAATCCCACTTGGTCGTGGTGAATAATCCTTTTAATGTACTGTTGGATCCTATTGGCTAGTATTTTGGTGAGAATTTTCGCATCTATGTTCATCAAGGATATTGGTCTGTAATTCTCTTTTTTGATGGGATCCTTGTCTGGTTTGGGGATCAAGGTGATGCTGGCCTCATAAAATGAGTTTGGAAGTTTTCCTTCCATTTCTATTTTTTGGAACAGTTTCAGGAGAATAGGAATTAATTCTTCTTTAAATGTTTGGTAGAATTCCCCTGGGAAGCCATCTGGCCCTGGGCTTTTGTTTGTTGGGAGATTTTTGATGACTGTTTCAATCTCCTTACTGGTTATGGGCCTATTCAGGTTTTCTATTTCTTCCTGGTTCAGTTTTGGCAGTTTATATGTCTCTAGGAAAGCATCCATTTCTTCCAGATTGTCGAATTTGTTGGCATATAGTTGTTCATAATATGTTCTTATGATTGTTTGTATTTCTTTGGTGTTGGTTGTGATCTCTCCTCTTTCATTCATGATTTTATTTATTTGGGTCCTTTCTCTTTTCTTTTGGATAAGTCTGGCAAGGGGTTTATCAATCTTATTAATTCTTTCAAAGAACCAGCTCCTAGTTTCATTGATTTGTTCTATTGTTTTTTTGGTTTCTATTTCATTGATTTCTGCTTTGATCTTTATTATTTCTCTTCTCCTGCTGGGTTTAGGCTTTCTTTGTTGTTCTCTCTCGAGTTCCTTGAGGTGTAGGGTTAGGTTGTGTATTTGAGACCTTTCCTGTTCCTTGAGATAGGCTTGTATCGCTATATATTTTCCTCTCAGGACTGCCTTTGCTGTGTCCCACAGATTTTGGACCGTTGTGTTTTCATTATCATTTGTTTCCATGGTTTTTTTCAATTCTTCTTTAATTTCCTGGTTGACCCATTCATTTTTTAGAAGGATGCTGTTGAGTCTCCATGTATTTGTGCTCTTTCCACATTTCCTCTTGTGATTGAGTTCTAGCTTCAGAGCATTGTGGTCTGAAAATATGCAGGGAATGATCCCAATCTTTTGATACCTGTTGAGACCTGATTTATGACCCAGGATGTGATCTATTCTGGAGAATGTTCCATGGGCACTAGAGAAGAAGGTGTATTCTGTTGCTTTAGGGTAGAATGTTCTGAATATATCTGTGATGTCCATCTCGTCCAGTGTGTCATTTAAGACCTTTATTTCCTTGTTGATCTTTTGCTTGGATGATCTGTCCATTTCAGTGAGGGGTGTATTAAAGTCTCCAACTATTATTGTATTCTTGTCAATGTGTTTCTTTGATTTTGTTATTAATTGGTTTATATAGTTGGCTGCTCCCATGTTAGGGGCATAGATATTTAAAATGGTTAGATCTTCTTGTTGGACAGACCCTTTGAGTATGATGAAGTGTCCTTCCTCATCTCTTATTATAGTCTTTGGCTTAAAATCTAATTGATCTGATATAAGGATTGCCACCCCAGCTTTCTTCTGATGTCCATTAGCATGGTAAATTGTTTTCCACCCCCTCACTTTCAATCTGGAGGTGTCTTCAGGTCTAAGATGAGTTTCTTGTAGGCAGCATATGGATGGGTTTTGTTTTTTTATCCATTCTGAAACCCTGTGTCTTTTGATTGGGGCATTTAGCCCATTTACATTCAGGGTAACTATTGATAGATATGAGTTTAGTGCCATTGTATTGCCTGTATGGTGATTGTTACTGTATAATGTCTCTGTTCCTTTCTGGTAATACTTTTAGGGTCTCTCTTTGCTTAGAGGACCCCTTTCAATATTTCCTGTAGAGCTGGTTTGGTGTTTACAAACTCTTTCAGTTTTTGTTTGTCCTGGAAGCTTTTAATCTCTCCTTCTATTTTCAATGATAACCTAGCTGGATAAAGTATTCTTGGCTGCATGTTTTTCTCGTTTAGTGCTCTGAATATATCATGCCAGTTCTTTCTGGCCTGCCAGGTCTCTGTGGATAAGTCTCCTGCCAATCTAATATTTTTACCATTGTACGTTACAGACTTCTTGTCCCGTGCTGCTTTCAGGATTTTCTCTTTGTCGCTAAGACTTGTAAATTTTACTATTAGATGGCGGGGTGTGGGTCGATTCCTACTGAGTTTGAGTGGTATTCTCTGGGCTTCCTGGATTTTGATGCTTGTTCCCCTTGCTATATTAGGGAAATTCTCTACAATAATCCTCTCCAGTATACCTTCTGCTCCTATTTCTCTTTCTTCTTCTTCTGGAATCCCAATTATTCTAATGTTGTTTCGTCTTATGGCATCACTTATCTCTCGAATTCTCCCCTCGTGGTCCAGTAGTTGATTGTCTCTCTTTTGGTCTGCTTCATTATTCCCTGCCATTTGGTCTTCTATATCACTAATTCTGTCTTCTGCCTCATTTATCCTAGCAGTAAGAGCCTCCATTTTTGATTGTACCTCATTAATAGCTTTTTTTATTTCAACTTGATTAGACTTTATTTCTTTTATTTCTCCAGAAAGGGTTTTTATTTCTCCTGACAGGGTTTCTCTAATATCTTCCATGCCTTTTTCGAGCCCAGCTAGAACCTTGAGAATCGTCATCCTGAATTCCAGATCTGACATATTACCAATGTCTGTATTGATTATGTCCCTAGCCTTCGGTCCTGTCTCCTGCTCTTTTTTTTGTGGTGAGTTTTTCCGCCTTGTCATTTTGTCCAGATAAGAATCCGCTGTTCTCCTTGTTAAGTGAACTTGGTCTTGGCTGTAATTCTTTGGTCTTCTGGGGGAGGGGCCTGTTGTAGTGATTCTCAGGTGTCTTTGCCCCAGGCGGAGTTGCACCGCCCTTACCAGGGGCCGGGCTAAGTAATCCTCTCAGGTTTGCTTTCAGGAGCTTTTGTTCCCTTAACGCGCTTTCTGTAGAGTTCTGGAGGACAGGAATGACAATGGCGGCCTCCCAATCTCCGGTTCAGAGGAGCCGAGGGCTAGGGGCCCCAGTCTTCAGCGCGCCTTCAGGGAAAAGCGTTTAATCCCTCCAGACTCCCTAGCCCACGTTTGCGCTGGAGAGTGCGCGTGCGTCGGCCCGCAGACACTGTGCGCCAGCAGACACCGCCGGCCCGCGAAAAGCGTTTAATCCCTCCAGACTCCCTCGCCCACGTTTGCGCCGGAGAGTGCGCGCGCGCGTCGGCCCGCAGACACTGCGCGCCAGCAGACACCGCAGGCCCGCAGACCCCGCGGGCCCGCCGACACTGCGTGCACCCGCAGACCGCGCGCGCCTGCAGACCGCGCTCAGAGAAAATCGTGCCTAAGCAGTCCCGTCTCACTGGCTTCTGGGAGTGCTCCGAGCTCACCCAGCCTGTGATCAAGCGTCTCTGTCTCTGGCAGAGTCCCACCTGGAGTCTCCGGAGCCCGTAGATCCCTGAGCTCTCCCGGGTCGGAGTCTCCCCGGATCTTGTGGGGACGCCTCGCACAGAGCACTGGCCAGTGCCACAGAGCACCGGTCCGTGTCACAGACCACTAGGAAATCTCGGCTCTGTCTCCGCAGCCGACTTCCCCGCTCTAATACCTGTGAGCTCTGCGACACTCAGACACCCCCGATCCTTCTGTGACCCCGTGGGACCTGAGTCCACGCTGTCCCCACGAGGTCTTCACCCCAGTTTAGCCTCTGGAGCGATGTCCCTCCGTGGAGCCGACTTTTAAAAGTTCTGATTTTGTGCTCCGCCGCTTGCCGGGAGCCGGCCCCTCCCCCTGGGGTCTATCTTCCCGTCGCGTTGGATTCACTTCTCCGCTGGTCCTACCTTTCAGAAAGTGGTCGATTTTCTGTTCCTAGAATTGTTGTTTTTCTTCTCTTCGATCTCCTGTTGGATTTGTAGGTGTTCAGAATGGTTTGATAGGCTATCTAGCTGATCTCCTGCTGGCTGATGTCGTCTCAGCCTCCTACTTCTCCGCCATCTTGACTCCTCCCCTCTCCCTGATATTTTTTGATGAATGGGAGTCCTATGTATATACTCATTTTTTCTTCATGCTAATATTCTTAGTTTCTTATTTAAAAAACTCTTACTTACCCCAAAGCCATAAAAGTATTCTATATTTTTTCTTAAAGTATTAAAGTATTTTTTAATTACTAAATTATTAAAGTTCTGGTATTCTCATTTAAGTCTAGGTCTTGCCCCCGCCACAGCACCATACCATTGGGTATCTATAATCAATTCTCATCATTGGTAGTAGTTATGTTATATGTTATAGTTATATCCTATAGAGTTGCTACAAACACTGAATGAGCAAATACCAAACCATTGTCCCTAGGGGGAAGTGCACAGCTGTTTTCTTCAAGTTTCTAGTCACAACATTTTCATCAACCGATTAATACACATAACCTTGTTCAATGTGTGTTTCTTTTTAAATATACTTTACTATATATTGTTGATTCATTAACACTAACTCATACCCCACAGCATTCTAACTCATGCTGGAATGAAGCTTACCTAACACACATGCGTTTTTCCATAAGGCATAGCACAGGCTTCTAGCACTTAGGAATACTAGACTACTCCAGCATTTCACTTTGGGCTATTTTAAACAATGAAATTACCAAAAAAGAACACAAAAACGCAAAAAAACATGGCAATAAAGAGATTGGCAAAAGGACACCTGTTTAGACCATGAAAGCTGAAACAAGAAGGTGGAACATTACTTCATTCAACTTCATCGGAGAAAGTATATAGAAGCTCAAATATTTTGCTGTTTTCACATGTTCATGGAGGATGAAGAAGGTGTTAAGAATACTGATTTGGGGGTTATCGATACATTTCAGAGATCCTCAGTCTACACCTAGCATCTAGCTCTATACTGGGCACTTTGATGGCATTCAACAAATGTCATAGTTAAATATTTGGTATTGTACACAGAATTTAAATATAGGTGATATAAAAAAAAATTTATTGCCTAGACCATGCTTCAGGTAATACATGATTACAAAGAAAATGATGATGATGATAATAGCAGTAATAATGGTAATAGCTTAGCAATAACAATAATGATAACAAAACTATAAGACATAGTAGTAATAATAGTAGCAACTAGAACAATGATGTTTCCTTATATTTTTATAGTACTTTATTTTTTTAAAGATTTTATTTATTTATTTGACAGACAGAGACCACAAGTAGGCAGAGAGGCAGTCAGAGAGAGAGAGAGAAGAGGAAGCAGGCTCCCTGCTGAGCAGAGAGCCAAATGCAGGGCTCCATCCCAGGACCCTGGGATCATGACCCGAGCCAAAGGCAGAGGCTTTAACCCACTGAGCCACCCAGGCGCCCCTATTTTTATAGTACTTTAAAACACTGCTTTATTTCTGTTGCGTTTTCATGAATTTGGGGACCATCTTAATTACCAAAGGCACCTGAACTACATACCCAAATGAATGTAATTCTTCAAAATGGACTCCTTGGGGTGTGCGTTTTTTCCCATTTTTTTATTATGGTAAAACACACATGACATAAAATTTCCCATTTTAAATATTTTTACGTGTATAGTTCAGTGGTATTTAATAAATGATTAATGTTGTGCTAACATCATCATCATCTATTTCCATAACTCTTTTCATCTGGTAAAACTGAAATTCTGTACCTGTAAAGCAACAACCTCCCATTCCCCACTCCTCCTGTCCTAGCCTCTGGCAACTACCATTCTACTTTCTGTCTCTATGAACTTGTATAGTCCTTATTTTTAAAAATTAAAAGAGAAATTACTCATAATAATGCCTCTGATTATAAAGTATCTCTGTAAAGCAGACAGCAATGGCATTATTTACTTACTGCGGTGTATAGAAGGCAACGTCTGAAATTCAGAAAAGTTAAGAGATCTGTTCAAAGTTAAATATTTAATAAGTAAATGATACGGTTGCTTCCATATCTTTACTATGTGAATAATGCTCCAATAAACATGGAAGTGCAGATATCAATTTGAGATTCTATTTACATTTCCTAAGTGTCTGTCAATGGATGAATGAATAAAGAAGATGTGATTCATTACATGTATGTGTATATATACACAATGAAGAATTTTTCAGTCATGAGAAAGAAGGAAATCTTGCCAACAGGATTTATGTGTGTGACATGTATGACAAAATGGATGAACCTTGGAGCATTATGCTAAATGAAATAAGAGAAAGAAAAATACTATTTGGTATCACATATATGTGGAATCTAAAAAGGCCAAACTCATGGAAACAGAGTAGGATGGTGGTTACAAGGGGCTGGAAGGTGGGAGAAATAGGGAGATGTTGGTTAAAGGCTATAAACTTCCAGTTTTAAGCCAAGCAAGTTCTGGTGATCTAATATACAGCATGGTGATTATACTTAGCAATAATTTAAGACTGCTGAAAGTTGCTAAGAGAGTAGATAATAAATGTTCTTATTGCAAAAAAAGAAATGGTAATCATGTGATGGGACAGAGGTGTTAGCTAAAGCTATGGTAGTCATCATTTTGCTCTAAATAAGGGTATCAAATCAACACACTGACACCTTAAACTTCTACAATGTTATGTCAATTATATCTCAATAAAGCTGAACATAATAAGTAAATTATCTGAGCCTAAAATCTAAAACATTTTTGGTGGAGATCGCAAACTCCTTGAAGGCAAGAATGCCATCTCACACTTCTAGGATCCCTAACCTATCTCAATGTTCTGATGAGTGGACAAGCCATGAAATGTCGTTCTTAACCATGATGATGATGATGAAAGCAATGTTATTTTGGATTGAAGAGCAGAACCACAGCATTTTAAAATAGAGACCCACTTCTTTTTTAAAAATGCTTTCTCTTTCTCCTCTGAAGATCTTTATTATTTCACCAAAATTCATGAAAGGGAACAAAAATTACCTTTTGAAATTGACATGCTGTGCCTAGAGTGATATGTGAGGCTACAAAAATTCAACAACCCAGTTCAGCTGTGTTATTAATATTGCTCTTCCTGATTAGTGTGAATTGGAATATTTTAACTGATGCAATATTTTACTGCCTTCAGAGCTTGAATGAGTTGAAGTGCAGAGAACAATTTTTCAATAATAAAAGCTAACAAAAACTACCCTGATCTTACTAAATTCTGTATGAATATATTGTGACAAGCAGATATCACAAATTCATTGTAGTAGAAAATGGGATGAATATCATACTCACTTATTCAATTCTTTTAACATATGTTTATGAAGTGCCTAATATTGATCAGACCCTGTTTTAGGAGCTTGGGACACAATATGAGACAAATATCTCTGCCATTGCAGAATTTACATCTGGCCAGGTAAGGTGGAAAAATAAAAAAAACATGATAAATTGTAATTACAAAGTATATTAGAAGGTAGTGAAGCTCTGGGAGATGCCAAAAATAGAGCATGGTAGGAGAGACTGGGAGAGCTGGAAGGACAGGTGCAATTTTAGAACAGACTCAGGGTAAGTCTGAGGGATTCTGTGACATTAGAGCAGAGACTTGAAGGAGGTAAAGATTTGACCGGGTGAGTGTTTAGGGGAAACTATCCTATGAGGAATACTAGGAGCCCATTGTAACTGGAGTCGAACAAAGGAGGAAAAGAGCAGGTAAGAGATGGAGTCAAGGAAGTCTTAGGGCAGGGAGAATGAGTGACTGTTCAGGGATTTGGGGACCCCTATAAAATCCTTGGTTCCTATTCGGAGTATAAGTGGAGACACTACAGGTTTTTGAGCAGAAGAGCTACATAGTTTGATTTAAGGTTTTGTGGTTATTCAACTCCGTTCTGTTCAACCGGAATGATTGTCCATTACATGGCTGGTGGAGTGCTAAGAAACAAAAGATGAAAGGATAAATTAAGACAAGCCACAGCTTTGGAGATTTCCCCATCCTATAGGGAGATGTGGACCTGATTCAAAACAGACAATGGCAAGAGCTTTAGCACATGTGTAAACAAAGTGCTTATGGGAATACAAAGGAGAAAGCAAAATAGTTTTCTTGCAGGGAAAAAAAAATGTAGTAGTATAGATCATGGGGTCCTGGTGTCAAAAAATAAGATTTAAAGAGGACAGTAAAAGAGGAAAGAATGCCAGGATGAGAGTGTGAAAATGAATACAGGAAACTTCATTCCAAATGGAGTCAAGAAGTACTAACAGGGAGCTCTCATGTGCTACAACCGTTGCACCTTGCATAGTTCAGCAGGAAGAAGTTAAGATTTCCTTTCTGCCCAGCAACAGCAAGATGCTCTCTCTCACCTGCAGCCAATGAGAAACAGTGACCACTTTGATTGCCTGCAGCCAAGGACAAGCTGCCAACACTCTGAACTCCCATATTTCTAGAGTGAAATTTTGTTCAAAACAATTCCTCCCATCTTCCTCCTTTCCTTTATAAAAGGATGCTCTCCCTCTTTGTTCTCTGGACTTGTCTATGATTCACCAGTTTGGATCCTGATTATGATTCCTCTTCTATTCCTGAATAAACTCATTTCCTGCTTGATAACCTCTTTTGCTTAATTTTTAAGGCTGACAAGGGACAGCACACATATAGATTAAGAGGCTTTAAAAATATGTAGTGTGGTCACTAAATGGTCAACAGGTGTATGCACAAAAATAAGAGACATGAAACTAGAAAGGTGGATAAGGGTCATCCAGGAGACACTGACAACAGCCTAGAACTGCATTTGTTTTTTCACATGGTAATTTTACTAAATAGAATTGCTTTTAAAATATTTTGTGGTTTAGCTGTAAATGTTAAAAAAACACCCTAGAGATTCACAGATCATATTGCAGAAAAAAATCCAACAGTAAAGAAATTTGTTAATTTTGTTTAGCCCATCATTTCCTAAACTTATGTGAGCTCTGTACACTTTAGAGGTGACCTTATTAATATCCCGTAGAACCAGAGTTCACCAATTTGGGGAACAATAATATAAAGCGCCATGGGCTATAGTATGAATTTTTGTATGGAGGGGGTATGATGTGTTGAGCAACATAACAGTATCAGGATTTGGGAATGTTAACTCTTACACAGTAGTATGAAGTCAGGACAAATACTTTGGGGGTATAGCAACAGAATAGGATGAAGTTAAAAATAAATGCAAAATAATTTGTACCATTCATTTAATCTTTCTTCCACAAAACTTTAAAGAACACATGATATTATGTAAAGACTTAAGCAATTAACGTTTCTTCTGATAAGTTTTAAAGAAAGAAGCTGAAACACAATGTGAACTGGTAATACTTAATTCATCTTTATTCAGAACAGTGGTACTAGCCTAAATTAGATTTCATTGAATTAATGTAGCAAGGAGAAAACTTGGGGGGTATATTTAGTATTAAGTATGTGTTTTATTTTTAGATTTCAGCTTTTCATTTCCATTTTTTTCTCAGAGAAATAAGGGTGTATTAAAGATCATACTATGGAATTAAAAGGGATATTGAAATGTGAATTTAATCAAGTGGTATTTTTAGATTAGGGGAGGCCAAAAGATTCTACTTGATTGGCTTTAAGAATCCTCAAATTCATGTCAGCCTTACTGATGAATTCCTCAACTTTCCATGTGTGGTTTCTAAAGTATCTCCAAATAAAATCCTATAAAAGACATCTTGCAATAATTCCATTTTAGTAAGAACTGCAATGATGAAAGAGGATGAAAATTACCAAATTTAGATGTTCAAGGTATAGTGTAGTAAATGTCCCCCTTTTTTTGGGTCAAAAACCAAGCATATAACCTAACTGAGATGCTTTTGGAATTAATTTAAAAGAAGAAAACAAACACAAACTTAACTTCTTTTATCTTGATTGTCAAGAAAACACTAACCAACAATGCTATAGTGAGAACAAAACATCCTATTCTTTTCTCCAGTTATTTCTGTGATTAATGAAAGGATAAGAAAAGTAATTTTCAAAAGTCTGAGAAGGCATTGTCTAGATTTTCTGCAGTAATGAACACATAGAAATTAGGTGCAATAAGAAGATTACTTTACCCGCAATCATATTTTATAAAAACCTGATGAGTTTTTGAATTGATCATACATCTTTTTGGATATAAAACAAAGTTCAACCAAAGATACCCTTCTGTTACTCTAAAATAAGACTATTAGTAAAATGAGATGATTCTTACCTATTTAACAGAATATATTACAGAAAGTTTTCTCTGCTTCCCTTTGGGAGTGTCATCTGAGTTGTGGGCAGAAAAAAAGGCTCTGGTTTCCCACCAAATCCCAATTACACACATTTCTCTCCATATTCTCTGGAGAGAAGGAAAGAGAATAACAAATACAAATGGGGGGGGAACCTCTGTTTAAAATCACTGTACTTTTCTTTCTATCTTCAGTGTACTTTAACCTCTCACTTGAACATAAAGCATAATTCAACTGAGAAGTGTGTTTATAGCACATGAAACACAATAAAGCATGATGAAGTGTATCTTAAAAAAAAAAAATGGGGGGGGGGGAATATATGAGGTCATTTGGCACCAGACCTTGGAGAGAAGGGGATGGATGTTTGGACTAACACCATAAGAAAAAGCCCTTCATCTCAACTATTTACTTTCCTGAAAACATCGTGTATGCCAGAACCTTGTCTAGCACTTACTTTGGGACTAGATCAAAGTGCAGCCTGCCAGTTTCAATTCTGATGGATAATCTAATTTGGATTATTTGTCTATGACTATAATACCTTCAAAATATGAACCCTTTCCAGATTAATCATTTAAATATTTCAGGGGGTGCTAATGATTCTTACTGAAACCAGCAGAACAGACATAATCAAACTTATAGAAATGTGAATATTATATAAGAATCTTGTTACCCACAGGCAGAGAATGATAGTATTGCAAGTTTTCAAAGGACTCAAGACATCATTTATTGGGACTCCCAAAGGAAACTGAAGTGTGGAGCCGTCAAGTGATTTGCTTGAAGTGCCTGGTTTGTGGCAGAGCACCCAAGCCGACATACTTTACTACTCTCCCATTCCAGTATATTGTACTATGCTAACAGTTATTGCAAAGTTTGTTCTGAGAACATTGCTTTTCTATGAACAAAAAGGGGATGTATCATGAAATGAGTTGGGGAGTTACTATTTACTGTATCTCCTTCTTGGGATACACAATGCACATTACAGCATCAAAAATTCCCAGAAGTCCTACAGAAAACAAGGCTGTGGACTGTTCATTGCTAATCTCTCCTAGAATCAGTGTCCTCCTGAGCCTACACTGAGAACTGCTATAGGGGAGCATCATGCTAGTATTTTTCTACTGATGGATCAGGCAACAAATATTATTTACAGAAGGTGAAATATTTCTTGATGGTTTAATCCACTTTGAGGACTAGAATCTAAAACATTAGTCATGTTTTTCATTACTTGCTCCAAACTGTCAAAATTGGTGAATGGACAGGAAAATATACTTGAAAGATATGGAAGATTTGAAACATGGTAAATTTCCTTACTGCAAACTTTATGCCCTAAGCAACAACATGTATGGCACTGCAACTTTATGCCCTAAGCAACAACATGTACAGCACTGCAAGTTTTTATTTGGTATTCCCAACTATTCTTAGTCTACCAGAAAAATGGTAGGTAAAAGTTGTTACTTTTCTCAGATTTGAATGTGAGTTACTTAGTCTCTAAGACTCATTTATAGGAAAGGGCTACCTGAATGTTACATGGGTCCTTCCAACTTTCCATAGCATAAAGCTCCATGTGACTTTGCCATTCTGTTCTTGCTGGATACTCAGGAACTGTGATCAAGGCAAAATATGGTTACCTTTTTTCCCTATTATTTCTTACTACATACCACAAATGAGATAATTCCATGCTGGTAGTCACAAATGAGATCACAGAAGTCTGGAAATTTGGCAGTTGAAACAAGTTAAGTTGTTCTTGGGAAATGTAAGTAAGAAATAATACCAAAAAGGGTCCCCCAAATAGTAGTGATCAAGAACTAAAAAGAAAAATCATTTAGGCACTCGATAGCTGTAACTATCTTTAATTAAAGCAGCACCATACCCTATTTCATGAAGGTAATATCATCAATAATTAAGGGACCACAATCTTAAAAGATGCAGCAAAGCACTTGAAAAAATTGTCTGTTCATAAGAACAACTCTCAACAAAGTGGGTTTAGGGGGAATACTTCAACATAATAAAACCTATATATAACAAACCCATTGTTAACATCATACTCAGTAGTGAAAAACTGAGCTTTCCCTTTATGATCAGGAACAAAGAAGATGTCCACTCTCACTAGGTTTGTTCAATAGTACTAAGAATCCTAGCCACAGCAGACAAGAAAAAGAAATAAAAGACATTAAAACTGGTAAGGAAGAAGTAGAAATGGGGCACCTAGAGATGATATATGCTATACAAAGAAAATCCTAAGGACTCCAACCAAAAAACTATTAGAAGTAATAAATGAATTCAGTAAAGTTCCAAGATATAAAATTAAAATACAGATATCTGTTATATTTCTATACATAATTATGAAGTAGTAGAAAAAGAAATTAAGAAAACAATTCCATTTATATTTGCACCAAAAGGAATAAAATACCTAGGAATAAACTTAACTAAGATTGTGAAAGACCTGTATTCTCAAAAGTACAAGACACTGGTGAAAGAAATTGAAGACAACACAAATGGAAAGATATTCTGTGCTCATGGATTAGAAGAATTAGTATTAAGATGTCCATACTACGTAAAGCAATTTGCAGATTCAATGCAATCTCTATCAAGATAAAAAGAACATTTTTCACAGAATTAGAAAAAGAAATGCTAAAATTTGCATGGAACCACAAAAGGCCCTGGATAGCCAAAGAAATTTTGAGAATGAAGAACAAAGCTGGAAGTATCACAATCCCAGGTCTTAAATTATATTACAAAGTTGTAATAATCAAAACAGTATGATACTGACACAAAAATAGACAGCGAGATCAATGAAACAGAAGAAAGAGTACAGAAATAAACCCACACTTACATAGTCAACTAATCAATAGCAAAGGAGGCAAGAATATATGATGGGGAAAAGACCATCTCTTCAACAAATGAGGTTTGGAAAACTGGATAGCTACATGCAAAAGAATGATACTGGACCACTTTCTTACACCGTACACAAAAATAAACTCAAAATGGATTAAAGACTTAAATGTAAGATGTGAAACCATAAAACTTTTAGAAGAAAGCATAGGCAGTAATCTCTTTGACACTGGCCTTAGTAATATTTTTCTGAGTATGTCTCCTCAGGCAAGGGAATCAAAAGCAAAAAGAAACTTCAGGGACTCCACCAAACTAAAAAGCTTTTGCAGAGCAAAGGAAACCATCAACAAAATGAAAAAGCAACCTACCGAATGGGAGAAGATATTTGCAAATGATATATCTGATAAGGAGTTAATATCCAAAATATATAAAGAACTCATACAATCCAATACCAAAAAATGCCATACTCCCATTAAAAGATGGGCAGAGGAAGTGAATAGACATTTCCCAAGGAAGACATTCAGATGGCCAACAAACGCATGAAAAAATGCTTAACATTACTCATCATCAGGGAAATGCAAATAAAAAACCTTATACCTGGCCAGAATGACTGCTATCAAAAAGACATGAAACAAGTGTTGGCAAGGATGTGGAGAAAAAGGAATCCTTGTACACTGTTGGTGGGAATGTAAACTGCAGCAGCCAGTATGGAAAACAGGATGGAGGGTCCTCAAAATAGAAATAGCATATGATCCAGTAATTATACCGCTGGACATTTATGCAAAGAAAATGAAAATACTAAATCAAAAAGATATGTGCACCCTTGTGTTTATTGCGGTATTATTTACAATAGCCAAGATATGGAAGCAACCTAAGTGTCCTCCAAGAGATAAATGGATAAAGAAGATATGTTATATATTACAATGGAAAATTACTCAGTTACAGAAAAGAATGAGATCTTGCCATTGATGATGGTATGGACAGACTTAGAGGGTACTATGTTAAGTGAACTAAGACAAGGACACATACCACATGATTTCACTAATATATGGAATTTAAAAACAAAACAAAAGCAGAAACAGAACCATAAATATAGAGCACAAATTGGTGTTTGCCAGAGCGGCAGAGGACTTGAGGGGAGGGGAAAAAAGGGGTAAAGAGGAGTGGGTGATACAGGCTTCTGGTTAAGAAAAGGGTAATCATGGCGATAAAACATACAGCATAGGGAAAATAGACAATGGTACTATTAACACTGTTTTATGGTGACAGATCACTATGCTTGGGGTGATCACAGGATTACGTACAGAGTTGCCGAATCGCTACGTTGTGCAACTCAAACTATTGTGACATTGTATGTCAACTAAATTTCAATTAAAAATAATAAAATAAAATCCAACTCTCTTTTTCCATTACAGAGGGAAATAAAGCCAAATGTTTCTAGGTAAAAGCAAGAGTTGGAGAAACATCATCACATCACTAATAGTACTAATGAGGACTTAAAACTTGCTTTTGGACCTCATCTGCCAAGGTCTTATAGGTTAACAGCAGAGATTAATAAGCTTGCTGAATAGATAAGATGATTAACTAGCCTTCTTATTGCTATGACCAAAAAATAAAAAAAACAAAAACAAAAAAAAAAACCAACAAAAAACCCAAAACAAAACAAAAAACCAGAAGAGAGAGAGGAATCAGAAGTGAAACGTGTGATCTCTTTCTAGCAAGTAAACCTGTTTCCATTTAGGATGAAACTAATTGTGAAGTTTTTTTCATTTGAACTCTGGCATCCTGTTTACAGCATTTAATACAAGGTTAGCTTTCTTCATTTCATTGCTTGTAATGTGGAAATAATTCAGCAACTGAACTTGCTGCTTCCCAGCAACCATAATGAAAACAATAATACTTCCCCAAGGAGGTTACATGTCTCAGGTCATTGGTGGTGTGACAGAGATGTCCCTATCTTTTATGAAAGCTAAGCTCTGCTTTGCAAATCTTTATGCACTTGGGAAATATTCCCATGAATGCTGGTATTTCAGAAACTGTGTTTTAAAAATACGCAGTACACATATACCTCTATATTAATTTTATGGGTCCTAGTATGATGCTTTTTTTTTAAAGATTTTATTTATTTATTCGACAGAGATCACAAGTAGGCAGAGAGGCAGGCAGAGGTGGGGGGGAGTAGGCTCCCTGCTGAGCAGAGAGCCTGATGTGGGGCTTGATCCCAGGACCCTGAGATCATGACCTGAGCCGAAGGCAGAGGCTTAACCCACTGAGCCACCCAGGTGCCCCATGATGCTCATTTTAAAACTAAAAATTAAACGAATGATCTTTCTCTCTCTCTCTAAGGTAAGGGGAGATGCAGAATTAAAACAAAAAACCCTTTAATATTAAAAGTGATTGCTAAGTAAATGGAATTGGTTGTGACAGGTGTCTCATAGCAAGATGATCTCTATAGCTGACTTTCTGTGAAGGACTTCAATGTTTAGCCCAATAATGCTACAATAATTCAAGTGCATTTGTTAATTCACTTTTGCCTGGCAAGTACACAGTCTGAATTAGAACATATTCAGCAGCAAACTAAAAGATGCATAGATTAATTAGTTTTGGATGCTTTCAAAACATCATTTAATGGGGTGCCGGGGTGGTTTACTCATTTAAGTGTCCAATTCTTGGTTTCAGCTCTGGTGCTGATTGCAGGGTCATCATAATGAGCCCTGTGCTTGGCTCTGTGCTCAGTGTGGGGTCTGCTTGAGACCACCTCTCCCTCTGCCCCTCCCCTGCCATGCTCACCATTTCTCTCCAAAATAAATAGATCTTTAAAATACTATCATTCAAGGGCACTGGGTGGCTCTGTTGGTTAAGCAACTGCCTTCCGCTCAAGTCATGATCCCAGAGTCCTGGGATCAAGGCCCACATCAGGCTCCCACTCCATGGGGAGACTGCTTCTCCCTCTGACCTTCTCTCTCATGCTCTCTCACTGTCTCTCAAATAAATTTTTAAAAAATCATTCAAAACTAAAAGCAATATAAATATTGAAGCCAATTAATATTTTCTCATAAGCTAGAAGGATTGTGATTCCTGAAATGACCCATCCCTGAAATAAGGATTATATAAAGTCATTGTCAACAAAGTTATGTACTAGAAATCTCTTTTGTTTGATTCAAGTAGTCCAGCAGTGCTCACTGCAAAAAAGTGCAATTGAGATCCATACGGGGAGAGCACAGGGAGCATCTAAATATATGGAGACGGGTTACAGTGGGCTGAACAGTGGCTCCCAAAAAGGTGTGTCCCAAGCCCCAGAAACTATGAGTGTGAATCTATCCTTTGCAGATGTAATTAAGGATCTTCAGATAAGAGGATCATCTTGGATTATCTGAGTAGGACCTAAAGCCAATCTTGAGTGTCTTTAAGAAAGAGTGGGACCAGAGGGAGTGCAGTCCTACCAAGTTTTGGATTCTAAGCTTCTTAACTTTGAGAGAACAACTTTCTGCTGCTTTAAGCCATCAAATTTGTGATGATTTGTTAGGGCAGCTTCAAGAAGCTAATGCATCAGGTTTTTGTTCTCCTGCTATGTGAACCTGGGGAAGAGTATTTGTGTAAGCCTCAGTTCCTTTATCTTTTGAAAAGTATCTTTGTAAACTATATAATGAAAATAATAATAATAATAATAATATCAATTAATAACACTAACACCACCACCATCATTTGCATAACTCCTTACAATAATACTGTGGGTTGTGTTATAAAACTCTTAAGTAATAATCTCAGAGAAGTCGAATGGCTCATCCTTATTGAAACAGGGAGTTTGTAGAGACTCAACCCTTGAACTTCCTCTTCTCCTTTTGTCATTGAATAGATAAGACATTTAGGACACTGATAGCTCTAGTGATGTGGAGTTTACAGTCTAGCAGAGAGGACAAATGTTCAGGAAGCAACTAAATCCAATCTCATTTGAATTTTATACATAAACCACAGTAATAATACCTGTTACTTATGCAAATTAGTGGTGGCAGATACTGATTATCATCAAGTATTTATCTCTTTCATGTAGAGAGTTTGCACCAAAGATAAGATTTTCCATGGAGCAGAAAAAAGTCCAGAAAATGTACGAGTTCTAGATGGCATGAAGGGAGAAGTCACTGGTCACTGTTTGAAGTGCTTTTGTGGAAGGTAATTTGTTTTATGATAAATAACAAACTCACTTTGGTTCAACAAAAAGCTGTTGGATAAATCCATACAATAATCACAGAAAGCAAAGCGACTTTCATGGACTTACGACCTGGAGACTGGTTTGCCTAGCATGTTAAACAGAAAGTTCTCAAGCAGAACATCTCACAGTACATTTGTCAGCTGGGGGCCTGAGTCACATAGAGCACATCTGCCCACTTAGGCCCTTCCTTTGCATGCTTGACCAGTTCTGTTCCTCTGTCTTCTGAGGAGGTTGTGAAATGACTATCCTTGAAGGTCTTTTCAAAAAAAAAAAAAAAAAGAGAGAGAAAGAAAGAAAAAGAAAAAAGTAGCAAGCATCTGTCGTAGACTGCTCAGTCTGTCACCTGATGGAAAGAAGCAAGCTGGCCTAGCTGATCTCCCGAGATCTATGATGGCTTGATGTCTCTTTCATTTTAGTTCACTTAGCCACAGTTGAATCATTTCAGATGGCTATAAATACTGAAGGGGGAATCTGACCCAGAGAAACAGTAGCACCGAGAACATAAGAATCTGATAAACTGAGGTTCAGATTCTAACTTCACCACATACTGTGTGACCATAGACAAATGACTTCATTTGGCTTACCATAGGCTTTCTTATTTTTAAAAGAGATAATGATTTTTCTCCCCTAAAAATGAAGTGAGATTATGCTTGTACATTGTGTAACCTGGCATCTGGTAAATGCTAAGCACTAGATGGCAACTGCTCCTATTATCCATAATCATCACCGTTATTAGCTCTACCTTCTCATAGAAAAAGCTACCTCACTTAATAAACCTACCAAATGGGTAGAAACCATAAACATTTCCCTTGTCTGATGTAGCCAGAATCATCGGTTGGGTTCAAAATGAAAAATTTACTCCTACCTTGCAACCAGACACGTACCTTTCCAATTCTTTTCTAGTTTAGTTTCTTTTCCCTTTACCTGTCTACATTGTTTTTTGGATTCCCTCTGTTTTCCATAAGAAGGAAACTTGTGAGTTACATCCACTTAGGCAATCATGTCAGGGCTAAGACCTCTCAGGCATGACAACTTAATTAATGAGGATGGTACAACAATAATAACTAAACAGTATTCCATATTTTATATGTGTCAGATACTTAATCCTTGCAACTGCCTCATGGGTTAGGTACTGGTGTTACCATTACTGCTGTTATTAGTGTTTCATAGATGAGGAAACAGTTCAGAGTAAAGGATCTGCCCAGAGGTGTACAGCTATAAAGGGGAACCAAAATTTGATCCTATACCATGTAGTTCTAGAGACTTCTTTCAAATGGTCAGGCAAATTCCTAGGGATCCTGAATCAATATCATTAAGACTGAAAGCATACAACATCACACAGAGTGAAGATCTAGTTGGTACACTGGGGAAATTCTTAAAGCATAAAGAGAAAAAAAATAAATGTGGATGTACAGACAGAATCAACTTTTTTTTTTTTTTTCTTCTTGGTTGTCATGTTTCTTAGCAACTGATATGTTGAATTTGGTAGACCAAAAGGATGGGAGAATCAGCCCAAGATGTGTTTTGCCTGCCAAACATAATGATTAAAATGCTTTCAAACACTGAATAATATAAACATTGAATACTATAAGAAGAGCATACTTACTCTGGTCTAGCACAGTTTTCACCTCTCTATGGGCTTATATCCATCCCTATGATCTACCCATTCACGCTACCTGTCTGGGCTGTACGTGGGCTTGGGTTTCTAACTTCTGAGAGGGCAATAAATAGTGTTGGTTTTTATTATCTCTATTTTCTATATGTCTGCAAGTAAATATTTCAGCAGGCAATGAGATGAATATAACCAATATATATAACCTAAAATTTAAAGTCATGG
This sequence comes from Taxidea taxus jeffersonii, assembly GCA_003697995.1. NCBI lineage: Eukaryota > Metazoa > Chordata > Mammalia > Carnivora > Mustelidae > Taxidea > Taxidea taxus. The sequence continues at coordinate 37,395 of RCUC01136170.1, forward strand.
TACAATAGTCTATTCTCTGACAAATATATACCCAAATATATACCCAGAAAACTGGAAAGGGTAATGGTAAATCAAAACCTATACTGACGTTTCCAGAGGAATTATGCATGGCACCTTTATTATAAATATTTTAAGATGAAAAAGAAGCAAGAAAATTACAGAGTTCAACCAACTGGAGAATGGATTCGTCATGAACATTCATTAAATGTCAACCTGGTGGATTAGGAACAGCAGTAATTATCCTGCAGTGATCAAATGATATCTCAATATGCCAAAAATGGAGTTTTTATGTAACAATTCTTTTATAGTTCAGTTCAAGTGCTATCTTTAAAAAAAAAAAAAAAAGAAGATTTTATTTATTTATTTGAGAGAGAACACATGAGAGAGAAAGAGAGAGAGCACGAGTAGGGGAAGGGGCAGAGGGTGAAGCAGGCTTCCCACTGAGGAGGGAGCCCAACGCAGACTTGATTCCAGGACCCTGGGATCATGACCTGAGCTAAAGGCAGACGCTTAACCAGCTAAGCCACTTGGGTGCCCCCAAATGCTGTCTTATAAAGTTGGACACATAAAATCGGTTTGAATTTTCCTAAGCATTAGAACTTTACAGCACTAAAATATTGGTATTTTCAAGTAATCCCTTGAGAAATGTTTTAAAAAGTTTAAAAGCCTGGCACACCTGGGTGGCTCAGTCAGGTGACTGCCTTCTTTCAGGTCATGATCCTGGGGTCTTCTGATTGAGCCCCATGTTAGGCTTCCTACTCAGCAGGGAACCTGCTTCTTCCTCTCCTCCCACGGTGCTCTCTCTTGCTACCTCTCTTTCTTTCTCAAATAAATAAATAAAATTTTTTTTAACTTTATTTAAGCTTTATTTAAACATATAATGTAACCCCACCACCCTCTCCCAACCCCTCTTCCCCCCACCCCCCTCAGTTTGTTTTATGACATTAAGAGTCTCTTTTGGTTTGTCTCCCTCCCGGTCCCATCTTCTTTCATTTTTACTTTTCCTACCACCTTAACTCCCACCCCCGTTGCATCTCCACTTCCTCATATCAGGGAGATCATGTGGTAGTTGTCTTTCTCCAGTTGACTTATTTCGCTAAGCATAATACGCTCAGATGAATGGATAAAGAAGATGTGGTATATATATACGATGGAATACTATGCAGCCATCAAAAGAAATGAAATAAAATGTTTTTTAAAAAAGGTTAAAAGACTGAATCCTACACAGAAAAATCACAATTATTTTCTATTTCCTTTGGCTCCTACCTCTTTCTCTCATACTTTCTAATACTTAGATCTCCATGAAAACTTCAATGACATACCTCTGGAGATAAAGTAGGAGGATAGTGTGAAAACCATAGGCATAATGGGGGAAAGGGGAAACGGGACCCTAATAATAGCATTGGGACTTCAGCTAACAATTGTGAGTTTCTAGATGCAATGCATGTAGATGCAATGCATCTAGAAACTCAATTGTCTTTGCCTTTATAATTAGGAAACTGGATCATTGTTCTAAGGGATCTCTTATATAGCCAAGTAAACTCATGGACCAAGCCAGGACATTTAACAGAAACACAAAACTGATTCCAGGTCACTCTTTTATCCTAAGACTATGATCTCGCTTGAAAGCACTTCATAAACATCAAGTTGCTTTTCCTCACCACAGTACTCTAGGATACATGTCTTCTTTTTCTTTTCTTTATTATGCATTAAAGAGCAGAGAGATAAAGAAAAGTAGTAGCTTATCCTGGAAACGATGGGGAATGAGCACTGAAATGGTTTTCAAAGTAAAGTGGCACTGACTTTTGGTCTCTGAACTGAATCATGACACCTGGCCTCCTGTCTGCCCAGTGGTATATCATAACTTCTTAAGAAACAGCCAGAATTTTCTGGAGGTTAGGCTAATTATTTGTTAGTAAGGGAGACAGGACCTGCTATGAACTATATATATTCCTCCCCATAAATAAAATTTTAAAATCCATATAATCAGAAGGTAGGAATCAGTTATGGATGTGTATTTTGAACTCTTTATTGTTACTAGGAAACCAATTAATGCAAAGGTGCTCCATGGAAGGAAGACTAAGAGGGTTAATACATTGTTCCAGGCTATCTTATTCACTTCACGCATATATCTAGGATATAGCTTAGACCTGATTCACAGTACAGTATTATAGTTTTGTCTTCTTTCCATTTTTTTAACTTTGTGAAGTGTTTTATATTCATTTTGTTAATGATGATAAACTTAAAAGATGGCAAAGTATTTTCCTCATAGTTTTAAAAGGAGGTTTCAAATGAAGGTTATCAAGAATAAAGAATATAAATGGTATTTACTGAATTCAGCAAGTTTGAACTCACTGGAATTAAGATTAAAAGCACCTTATTCCTTGTTTAGGTTTCTGGCAGATACTCTATTTCGATTGATCTTATGGCCTATTGGTTTCTTTCTTCCTTATTTGAGGCAAAGCACTCCATGTATATTTCTTTTTACTTCTCCTCTTCCTACTCATTTGAGATTTTGGCAGGATCATATCCAATTTTCCTCTTGCTTTTCAGAGTTCCTAGTACAGTGTCATGTGCTCAGTTGGCATTTAAATGTAGATCAAAATATCCTACTTAACCTGGGCTTATAATTGTGAGAGATAATTAAAGTTGGCAAAGAATTGAGACTGACTCAAGTTTATAATGCAGAAACTGTAAAGAAGATTATTTAATTCTGTATGATAAACAGCATCACAACTTTCCCTCTCAGGAAATGAAAATGTATTACTACAGATATGAAGTGGTACATTTTCCACCAATGCAAAGATGGAATTTTAAGAGCATGAGTATGTATGGGGCTATACCAAGACTAGAAACATACTTGTTTACAGGAGTAAAAAACAAACATTAAATGAGTAAAGTAGGGTTTAACTGCATAACACATTAAAGGCCAAAGTGGTTAGAACAATGCACCCAATCTAGAATAGCTCAATGGCAGCAATGGTTGCTAGAAATTCTCTCTTTAAGAGAAGCTTGATTGGGGTAGCAATTCTCATTTCAGGTAAATTAGATTTTAAACTAAAGACTGTAGTCAGAGATAAAGAAGGACATTACATTATTCTTAGAAGGTCTATCCACTAAGAAGGTCTAACAATTATATTTATGCCCCCAATACGACAGCAGCCCACTACATAACACAAAGTTAATCAAGATAGAGTCACATTGATATGAATACATTAATAGTAGGGGATCTTAACATGCCACTCTTAGTAATAGATCATCCAAGCAGAAAATCAATAAAGAAACAAGAGCATTGAATGGCACATTGGACCAGATGAACCTCATAGATACACATGGAACATTCCACCTTAAAACAACAGAATACTCATTCTTCTCGAGTGCACATGGAACTTTCTACAGAATAGACCACATACTGGGTCACAAATCAGGGCTCAACCGATGCCAAAAGATTGAGATTGTTCCCTGCATATTCTCAGACCACAATACTTTTAAACTGGAACTCAACCACAAGAAAAAGTTTGGAAGGAATTCAAACACTTGGAAGTTAAAGACCACTCTGCTTAAGAATATTTGGATCAACCAGGAAATCAAAGAACTTAAACGATTCATGGAAACCAATGAGAATGAAGACACATTGGTCCAAAACCTACAGGGTATGGCAAAGGCGGTCCTAAGGGGGAAATACATAGCCATCCAAGCCTCCCTCAAAAAAAACTGAAAAATCCAGAATACACCAGCCCTCTTTACACCTTGAAGAACTGGAAAATCAACAACAAATTAAGCCAACCCCACACACAAGAAGTGAAATAATCAAGTTTAGAGGAGAGATCAATGAGATAGAAACTAGAGATACAGTAGAACACATCAACAAAACTAGAAGCTATTTTTTTGAGAGAATCAATAAGATCGATAAACCACTGGCCAAACTAATCCATAAGAAAAAAGAGAGGACCCAAATTAATAAAATAATGAATGAAAAGGGAGAGATCACGACTAACACCAAGGAAATCGAAACAATCATCAGAAAATATTATCAAGAGTTATATGCCAATAAATTAAGCAACCAAGACAAAATGGATGCATTCCTGGAAACCTATAAACTTTCAAAACTGAATCAGGAAGAAATTGACAACCCGAAAAGACCAATATCTAGTAACAAGATTGAAGCAATGATCAAAAACCTCCTAAAAAACAAGAACCAAGGACCTGATCGATTCCCTGGAGAATTCTACCAGACATTCAAAAAAGAAATAATACCTATTTTCCTGAAGCAGTTTCAAAAAAATAGAAAGAGAAGGAAAACTTCCAGATTCTTTCTATGTAGCCAGTATTACCCTGATCCCCAAACCAGGCAAAGACCCCATCAAAAAGGAGAATTTCAGACCAATATCCCTAATGAATATGGATGCCAAGATTCTCAACAAGATCTTAGCTAAGAGGATTCAATAGTACATCAAAAAGATTATTCACCATGAAGAGGTGTGATTTATCTATGGGATACAAGGGTAGTTCAACATTTGCAAATCAATCAATGTGATAGAACAAATCAATAAGAAAAAAGAACCACATGGTCCTCTCACTTGATGGAGAGAAAGCATTTGACAAGATGCAGATCTGTTCCTGATTAAAATGATTCAAAGTATAGGGATAGAGGGAACATTCCTCAATGTCATAAAATCTATGAAAAATCCACAGTGAATATCATCCTCAATGGGGAAAAGCTGACAGCCTTCCCACTGAAATCAGGAACACGACAAGGATGTCCACTCTCACCACTGTTGTTTAATATAGTACTAGAAGTCCTAGCAACAGTAATCAAACAACAAAAAGAAATAAAAGGTATTCAAATTGGCAAAGAAGGAGTCAAACTCTCTCTTCGCAGATGACATGTTACTTTATATGGAAAACCCAAAAGACTCCACCCTCAAACTACCAGAACTCATACAGCAATTAAGTAATGTGGCAGGATACAAAATCAATGTACAGAAATCAGGTGCTTTCTTATACACTAACAATGAAAATATAGAAGGAAAATTAGAGAGTCAATTCCATTTACTATAGCACCAAGAACCATAAGATACCTGGGAATAAACCTAACCAAAGAGATAAAGGATCTGTACTCAAGGCACTACAGAACCCTCATGAAAGAAATTGAAGAAGACACAAAAAGATGGAAGACTATTCCATGTTCATGGATTGGAAGAATAAACATTGTTAAAATGTCTATACTGCTCAGAGCAATCTATACTTTCAGTGCCATCCCAACCAAAATTCCTCTGGCATTTTTCAAAGAGCTGGAACAAGCAATCCTAAAATTTATATGGAACCAGAAGAGACTCCAGATTGCTAAGGAAATGTTGAAAAAGAAAAACAAAACTGGAGCATCACATTGCCTGATTTCAAGCTTTATTACAAAGCTGTGATCACCAACACGGCATGGTACTGGCACAAAAACAGACACATAGACCAGTAGAGAACCCAGATATGGACCCTCAACTATATGGTCAAATAATCTTCGACAAAGCAGGAAAAAATATACAGTGGAAAAAAGACAGTCTTTTCAATAAATGGTGCTGGGAAAATTGGACAGCTATGTGTAGAAGAATGAAACTCAACCATTCTCTTACACCATACACAAAGATAAACTCAAAATGGATAAAGGACCTCAGTGTGAGGCAGGAATCTATCAAAATCCAGAGGAGAACATAAGCAATATCCTCTTCAACATTGGCCACAGCAACTTCTTTAAAGACATGTCTCAAAGGCAAAGGAAACAAAAGCAAAAATGAACTTTTGGGACTTCATCAAGATCGAAAGCTCCTGCACAGCAAAGGAAAAGTCAATAAAACAAAGAGGTAGCCCACAGAATGGGAGAAGATATTTGCAAATGACACTACAAACAAAAGGCTGATATCCAAGATCTATAAAGAACTCCTCAAACTCAACACACACAAAACAGATAATTATGTCAAAAAATGGACAGAAGACATGAACAGACACTGCTCCAAAGAAGACATACAAATGGCTAACAGACACATGAAAAGATGTTCATCATCACTAGCCATCAGGGATATTCAAATCAAAACCACATTGAGATACCACCTTACACCAGTTAGAATGGCCAAAATTAACAAGACAGTAAACAACGTGTGTTGGAGAGGATGTGGAGAAAGGGGAACCCTCTTACATGTTGGTGGGAATGTAAGTTGGTGCAGCCACTTTGGAAAACAGTGTGGAGATTCCTTAAGAAATTAAAAACAGAGGGATGCCTGGGTGGCTCAGTGGGTTAAGCCACTGCCTTCAGCTCAGGTCATGATCCCAACATCCTGGGATCAAGTCCCGCATCGGGCTCTCTGCTCAACAGGGAGCCTGCTTCCTCCTCTCTCTCTCTGCCTGCCTCTGCCTACTTGTGATCTCTGTCTGTCAAATAAATAAATAAAATAATTTAAAAAAAAGAAATTAAAAATAGAGCTTCCCTATTACCCTGCAATTGCACTGCTGGGTATTTACCCCAAAGATACAGATGCAGTGAAAAGAAGGGCCAACTGTACCCCATTGTTCATAGCAGCAATGGCCACAGTCCCCAAACTGTGGGAAGAACCAAGATGCCCTTCAAAGAATGAATGATAAAGAAGATATGGTCCATATATACATTGGAGTATTATGCCTCCATCAGAGAGGAAGAATATCCAACTTTTGTATCAACATGGTTGGGACTGGAGGAGATTATGCTGAATGAAATAAGTCAATCAGGGGCACCTGGGTGGCTCAGTGGGTTGGGGCCTCTGCCTTTGGCTCAGGTCGTGATTCCGGGGTCCTGGGATCAAGCCCCACATCGGGCGCTCTGCTCGGCCGGGAGCCTGCTTCCCTTCCTCTCTCCCTGCCTGCCTGTCTACTTGTAATCTGTCAAGTAAATAAAAAAAAAAAAGAAATAAGTCAAGCAGAGAGAGTCAACTATCATATGGTTTCACTTACTTGTAGATCATAAGGAAAACACGGAGGACATTGGGAGATGCAGAGGAGAAGGGATTTGGGGGAAATCGGAGGGGGAGACAAACCATGAGAGACTGTGGACTCTGAGAAACAAACTGAGGATTTTGGAGGGGAGGGGGGTGGTGGGTTGGGTGAGCCTGGTGGTGGGTATTAAGGAGGGCACGTATTACATGGAGCACTGGGTGTGGTGCATAAACAATGAATTATGGATCACTGAAAGAAGAAGTTAAATTAAATTTAAAAAATAAAAAGAGAAGCTTGAAGTCCAGATTATCTTTTGGAGAAACTACTTTTAAAAATCCTTTATTCTTAGTCAGAACCCCAAATATAAAACATAAAAAAAGAACTAGTTCATACTGAATCAAATCAATGAGAATCCTTTGGAAGTCATAAAGGTGTTTACTGGATGAACAGATTGGGGGTGAGGAATTAGTTTTACAAAGCCTAACAGCCATAAATGATCTCTTACACTGAAAAGATACATGTATTCAGGCACTGAATGTGTAATACAAGAAATGGCATTAATAGTGTTTACTATAGTTTGAATTGAAAATATTTAGAATCATTCTGTTTCAACTTGGTCCTGACAATGTAGATTTATAGGGCAATTAGTTTTGTTTTGTTTTGTTTTAAAGATTTTATTTATTTATTTGACAGACAGAGATCACAAGTAGGCAGAGAGGCAAGCAGAGAGAGGAGGAAGCAGGCTCCCTGCTGAGCAGAGAGCCGGGTGCAGGGCTCCATCCCAGGACTCTGAGACCATTACCTGAACCGAAGGCAGAGGTTTAACCCTCTGAGCTACCCAGGTGTCCTTAGGGCAATTAGTCTTATCTAATTCTCATATACAATACTTAGAAATACATACCACAGCTAGCATCATAATCAATGATGAAAGACTGTAAGCTTTTCCTCTAAGATCAGGAGTAACACAAGGATGCCCATGCTCACCACTCCTATTTACCATAGTACTAGAAGTCTTAGTTAGATAAATCATGTAAGAACAAAAATAAAGGCATTAGAATTAGAAAGGAAAAAGTTAAACTATTTCTATTTGCAGATGACATGACTTCATATACAGGAAGTCCTAAAGACTTAGCCAGAAAAACTGTTAGAACTAAGCAACAAATTCAGTAACGCTGTAAGATACAAAAATAGCATAAAAATCTGTAGTGTTTCTATACAACAGCTGAAAAAAAGGATAATGAAATTGATTCCATTTACGATAGCATTAAAAATAGTACAATACGTAGGAAGAAATTTAACCAAAAAGATGAAAGATCTCTACTCTGAAAACTGTAAGACATTGATGAAAAGGCTCAAAGAAGATACAAAAAAATGGAATAGTATCCCATGTTAACAATGGAAGAATTAATATTAATTAATTAATATTGTTAAAAAATTTCACTACTACTAAAAGTCATCTATGGATTTAAACCAGATACTCACATGTAAAAGAATAAAATTTGAGACTCTTATCTTACATCCCTTACAAATATTAACTCAAAATAAGTTGAAGACTTAAATGTAAGACCTGAAACCATGATACTCTTAGAAAAAACCATAGGAAAAGTCTCCTTGACATGAGTCTTGGTAATGGTTTTTTGGAAACAGACCTAAAGCATAAGCAACAAAAAACAAAACAAAACAAAAAGCTGGTGATGTTCAATCAAACTAAAAAGCTTCCATAAAGCAAAGGAAATTATCAAAATGTGAAAAGACAACTGATGGATGGGAAAAAATATTTGCAAACCATGTATCCGAATTGGTTTTAACATCCAAATATATATATGTATATTAAAATATTTGCATATATGTATATTAAAATATTTGCAAACCATGTATCTGAATTGGAATTAACATCCAAATATATATATGTATATTAAAAAACTTGTATAACTCAATAGCCAAAAAAAACAAATAATCCAATTAAAAATGGGCAAAGGACTTGGAAATCTATTTCTCCAAGGAAGATAAATGAATTGCCAACAGGCACATGAAAAGATGCTCAACATCACTAGCCATAAGAGAAATGGAAATCAAAGCCACAATGAGATATCATCTCATCTCTGTTAGAATGGCCATTATAAAAAAGACAAAGATAACAAATGCTGGCATGGATATAAGAAAATGAACTCTTGTACACTGTTGGTGGGAATATAAATTGATGTAGCCACTACGGAAAACAGTAGGAAGGTTCCTCAGAAAATTAAAAATAGAACTACTATATGATCCAGCAATTCCACTCTGGGAATATATCCAAAAGGAACAAGCACACTAACTCAAAAAGATACCTTTGCATGCTCAGGTTCATACCAGCATTATTTATAATAACCAAGACACGGAAACAACCTAAGTGTCCAATGATGGATGAATGGATAAAGAAGTTATCACACATGTGCGCGTGCGCGCGCACACACACACACACACACACACACACACACACACAGATATTGTCCAGCTGTAAAAACAAGGAAATCTTACCATTTGCAACAGCACAGGTGGACCTTGAGAGTATTATGTTAAGTACGTCAGATAGAGAAATACCAATACTGAAAAATCTAACTTACATGCAGAATATAATAAGTAAAACTTCACTAAAGTCATAGGAAAAAAATCAGGTTTATGATAACTAAAGATGGGAGGGGGAAATGGTGGAAAGGTGGTCAAAAGGTATAAACCCACAGTTATAAGATGAATAAGTACTAGAATGTAATACAACATGATGATTGTAGTTAATGATGCTATAGGATATTTAGGAAAGTTGGTAAGAGAGTAATTCCTGGAAGCAGTTCAAAATGTCAGGGTAAGAAGATGCTGAACTCCCCTCCTCCCACTGACACAATAAATCCACAGCTACATATAAAATAATTCACTGAAAGCTAACTGAACAGTCCTCCACAACACAGTATAAAATGGCCAGATCTAGACCAGAGGAGAGGCAGAAATGGGGTCCTGCCACCCTGGTGCAGTGATGCACTGTAGGGAGGAAATCTAACAAATACAGAGTTTCTCCTCTGAGGAGTAGAACAACTGAAGGATTTCAACAATTGGCACAAACAAGAGAGATAAGTCTCCAAAACATTTGGCTTTGAAAACCAAAGGGACTTAATGTCCAGGAGAACCATAGGGTTCCAGGGAACAGACTATGTTCTTAAACAGCTTAGGAGAATACATACTCCCCCCTAGAACCCAGGACAAAAGTAGCAATTTGAAAAGTCCCTGGATCATACAGGATATTCATCTGCAGTTCTTAAAGCATTTGTCAGAAAGATAGGAGCCTTTAGGACTCTCTTTGAGGGGAGCTGCTGGCAGGTGACAGTTTATATTCTCCCTCTACCTTGCTAGTGCTGCCATTGGAAGGTCCCATTTTGGTACTCTCCCTCTAACCTGTGTGGTGGTGGGTGTCTACTATGCCTGTGGAAATGCCAATTAAAACCACAGTGAGACACACCTCAACCTTTCAAATGGCTTTTATTGAAGGATAATAGATACCAAGTTGTCGAGGATGTGGGGTAAAGGGAACCCGCCAGCACTGCTAGTGGGAATGTAAATTGGTACAGACACTTTGGAGAATAGTATGGAAGTTCCTTAAATAATTAAAAATATAAGGGGTACTTGGGTGGCTCAGTTGGTAGAGCATGGGACTCTTGACCTCAGGGTTGTGAATTCAAGCCCACACTGGGCATAGAACTTACTTTAAAAATGTTTTTAAATAAAACTACCATAAGATCCAGCAATTCCATTTTTGGGTATTTATCCAAAGCAAACTAAAACACTAATTCAAAAATATATGTGTATCTCTATGTTCACTGAAGCACTATTTATAATAACCAAGATATGGAAACAACCTAAATGATGATCCATGGATGAATGGATAAAGAAAATGCGGGACACATCCCCCCACACCCCCCATACAGTGAAAATACTACTCAGCCATTAAAAAAAAAGAAATCTTGCCTTTGCAACAACATGGCTGGACCTTGAGGCAATCATGCTAAATAAAGGAGTCAGACAGAAAAAGACAAATACCATATGATTTCATCTTTATGTGGAATCTAAAATTAACAAACAAACAATATAAAACAAGGGAAAACTCATAGATTTGAGAACAGATCAGTGATGGCCAGAGGGGATGGGGAGGTGGAGGGTGGGTGAAATGGGTGAAGTGATCAAGAGGTACAAACTTACAGTTATGAAACAAGCCATGGAGATGTAATGTATAACATGGTGACTATGGTCAATAATATTGTATTGCAAACTTAAAGGATGTTCTACTCCTCAGAGGAGAAACTCTATTTGTTAGATTTCCTCCCTACAGTGCATCACTGCACCAGAGTGGCAGGACCCCATTTCTGCCTCTCCTTTGGTCTAGATCTGGCCATTTTATACTGTGTTGTGGAGGACTGTTTAGTTAGTTTTCAGTGAATTATTTTATATGTAGCTGTGGATTTATTGTGTTAGTGGGAAGAGGGGAGTTCAGCTTCTTTTTACCCTGACATTTTGAACTGCTTCCAGTATTGTATTGCAAACTTAAAGGATGCTAAGAAAGTAAAATTAAAAGTTCCCATCACAAGGAAAAAAATATGTAACTTTACACGGTGACAGATGGCAACAAGATTTACTGTGTTGATCATTTTGCAATGTATACAAAAGTCAAATCATTATGTTGTACACCTAAAACTAATATAAAATGTTTTATGTCAATTACAAAAAGAAGAAAAGAGAACAGATCCTGAGAACTCTTGTCACAGGAGAAATTTTTCTTTCATTTTCATTGTATTTATATGAAATGATGGATGTTAATTGAAGCTACTGTGGTAATCATTTCATAATATATGTAAACTAAATCATCATGCTGTATACCTTAAATTTTTTTGTATACCTTAAATTTATATAGTGATGTATGTCAGTTACTTCTCAATAACACTAAAAAAAAATAAACCTATTTATTTCTCTTGCAGTGTATATATTATTATACCCATTCATGTGAGGGGAACATAGAGGTTCTAAGAAAATTGTATGACTTACCCAAAATTAGCCACATCTATTAAGTGAAAGAATCACCATATGAATGCTGATAGGCCTCACTCCAAAGTTTCTCCTCTTAATTCCCTTTTCCTCTTGGCATAATTATTCAAAAAAAGTAAAACTGACTTCTAATTAATAACCAACTGCCAGGAAAGAAAGTCACTGAATTTTTTCAAAGTCTCAATCACTTCAAAATGTTGATGTCAATGAAACTATTACTCTAACTCTCTGCCCCCCCAATAAAAATCACATAAACATGGCCTGCTTTCTGACAAAGCTTTCATTGCCAATTATATTTAAAACAATAACTTTGTTGATCATTTAATCATCTGAAGTAAAGAAATGCCACTATGGGGCATTAAGAGGCTAACACAGCAAAGAATCTGAGCAGCAATTATAATTTGTTTCCTTAGCAACTAATAGTGAAAGTTATAAAGTTGATTCTACCACATCTATAAAAAGAAGCATTACAGCCTTGGGAATATTGCGACAGTCCTTAACAGTATAATGTTGTGAGTAATTTGCTTTTGCTACTATCATAGATAAATTATTTTGGATTTGCTTGGTCAAAGCTCTAAAGAATTCTCATTAAAAGTCAGCTATTATTGTGTGCGTTGTTTTCTTCTCCTCTCTCCCACATTATACTGAACCCAACTGTATTGGTTATTCTGTGCGTTATAATACATTGAAAAGAATCAGCATGATAAAAACAGATTCATTTAATAACTGGGGGAAAGAAGTTCATCACTGTAATAGTTCCATTTCCTGTCTGAAACAGCACTTATTAAATGTAGTCATGGTTGGAGTAAATTAAAAATTTTATAATGGATATGAGGGAGAACAAGAGAGATTGTAAAGGGTTCTATCCACTATACATGGGGAAAAACAGTAGTGAATTTTGAGTGGTCTTAGGTCTGAGAGCTTACAAGATTTTCAGGCACAAATTTGTTTTTGAAAGATCATATTGGTGGCCATGTTTTGGGAACAGAAATTGTCTGGCCTAGAGGAATACTATTCAATTAATCAAATTTAAAATCTTAAAAATAATCATATCATCATTTTCTCTTACACACACTTGGGATACAGATGATATGAAGAATTTCTGAAATAGATTTTTAACCCACTGAGCCACCCAGGCGCCCCTGAAATAGATTTTTCTTAAAGCTAGAAGATAGGTACTATCAAGAAAAAAATACTACATTAAGATACAAAGTAATAGGTTGATCTGCAGTGCAGATCACTGACTGAGAAACACCTATTTTAGGAGCATTTAAGTATTTAGGAACATCTAGAAATATGTTGGTCATTTTGGAAAGAATTTATATTTTGTAAGAGAACATATATTAGAACTGCCTGCTTGAGAATGTCTTGGGCAAACCCTTTTAACATGCTGTGTATTAGAAATCCTGCACTGCAGATCAACAGAGCCCACTGGGCTGCTTACTTTTGAGGAGACTTGGTTTATAGTAACTGAGGAAGCTGAGAGTAATCTGAGTTACCTGAACCGAGGCATCAATTGGTCTTCCTGCCCTTTGATGCTGCTGGAGAGGGTCAGGTACACCTGGCCTGGCCTCAGATGGGTAAATGATGCCAGGCACATTAACTAAAGCAAATCTTTTTTTAGCCAAAGACCGATGAACAGCTATACTTCCTGGTAGAGGCCCCCAAACACAGTATTGGAAATAATAGCTGAAGATGTTTCCAGCAGTAACCGTGACTCATACTATCTTTAATCCCTCTTCACTACATTTAGGGGAAAAAGCCCACCTATATATAGGGTGCTGAGTAGTCTTACTTTTTTCTCCTTAGAAATAATCATGAATGAAATAATTTCTTTTTTTTTAAATTTATTTGTTAGAGAGAGAGAGCGAGCACAGGCAGACAGAGAGGCAGGCAGAGGCAGAGGGAGAAGCAGGCTCCCTGCCGAGCAAGGAGCTGGATATGGGACTTGATCCCAGGACGCTGGGATCATGACCTGAGCCGAAGGCAGCTGCTTAACCAACTGAGCCACCCAGGTGTCCCGAAATAATTTCTTTTTAAATAATATATAATTTTTTTATTTTCTTGAAAACATAAAGGATCCTTAAACTCAGATTGATCATGTTTCTCGGAATAAAATTAAGGATTCCCAAAACATCACATATTTTTTGGTTGCTACATCATTTGCCTAAAAGATCAAATGATGAGGCTAAGTCTATTTCCAGTTAGCAAACAGGGATAACCTAGGTCTTTGTACCCAATGGGCTTGGCAAAACTCATTAAATGAAATTTAATGCAGTGTACACCTACATTATCATCAAATATTTATTGAGCACTGGCTGTCTAGTACAAAGCCTGAGTACTAGGAAATCAAAGATGAGGAAGACACAATCCCCTTCCCTCAAGGAATTCATAGTCTATTGAGTCTACTGATGGCAGAGGGCATATTTGCACAGTAAAGATGCTATGATACAAGTATGTACAAAATGTAAGACATAAAGTGGTTAGCTCTATCCAAGGAACACTATCTCATCAACAAATATCTCCTAAGTGTCTGTATGAGTCAGGCCCAATGCTAGGCGTTGCTATCACTGAAGCAGTGAATATAAAAGGAAAGGTTCCTACCCTCACGGAGCTAATGTTATAATGAAGGAGACATGCAATAACTTAGTAAATAAGAAGAAAATGATCAGAGAGTATGGTGATTATTGCTGTGTTGGAAGATTTTTTAAAGTTATAGAGATGAAATGATGGGACATGGCTTTTTAGAGGGTGGTCAGAAATAGTGTGCTGCCACAGGTACCCTATATACAGAAGGATGGGTAAGAGGGCAAGGGTGGGAACAAAAGAGGAGCAGAAGGAATACGGCTTGAAACAGATCTGCAAAAAAAGAACTGGCTGGAAATAAAAACAATAAGCAGTATTTGAATTGTGAAACAAGCCAAAGCAGTGCTCTAAAAGAATCCATGTGAACATTTAATTGTTAAAGTGACTATACAGAGCATATGGATCATATCATACAAGATTAATGCTTTTAAGATGCAAAAGCAAACCATCACTTATGCCTGCTGGAAAGTCATTACTGTCCCACAGAGCATATGATGAATAAAGAGCACCAGCAGGTGGCTGGGTGAACTTTACAAGCAGAACCAGTCTCTTGCAAAGCTGAAACATCCATCTCCACTTCCAAAGAGAGCTGGTTGAAGGAGAACTGACAAGAATCCTGGGAATCTTGCAAGAACAAGAGGCTGTTTTGTAAATCTTTCCAAAAAACACTGGTTTCATGCTTTAGCTGGTTAATGAAAATAAGAAAATAGTATTAAATAATAGTATTAAATAAACACCTTTAAACCAAGTGATGTTGCCTCATACACTATAGTCACACATTGGTTCCCAAACTCCTCTAACGTTCATCCTTTCTCTAATCTTTCCAAATGAAAGCAAAGAGAAAAACTTGCTAGTATGAAAAAGAATCATATGTTCTGTTTTGCTGCCTTACTCCCTCCCCTTCTATGTTTGGCTCACAGGACAAAGCTTGGTGATTTCTGAAGGATTTCTAAAACTCAAAATATATAAAATACCAGTTGGAGTCTAGATTTGACAAGAGCTACCAGAGTGAAGTGTAACCATTATTTGTCAGTTCGTAGAGGAAAGGAGTCCTCCCTTCACTTTGGTGTGTGCAAGCAGAAAATGAGTGACTAGTTACTTTGAAGGTAGAGAACAGAGGGGAGATGCAACATCAGAGTGATGGGAAAGAGAGAAGGAAGAATTGCTGTGGAAATGGTAGGCTGATCAGAAAGCAACAAGATTGGCATATAAAATGCAGACAGAGGAGCAGCACTGACATTCCTTTTCTGGATTAGCACTTGTCTCATTCAGAAGCTGACTGAGTTGATATGAAAACTTCATTATTACCCACCACCAGAATTTCTGTAACCACCTAAGCTCTCAATGCCTGTGGGTTGTTCAGTCTCATCTTCATGCATAATCACACATGCATCACCTTTCTGAGGTCTTCCTCCACTTTCCAGGTGTTCTTAAATAACTCTGCAGCACTGTGTCATGGAAAATACCCGATAAGAATGGTCAATTCCGGGGCCCCTGGGTGGCTCAGTGGGTTAAAGCCTCCGCCTTCGGCTCAGGTCATGATCCCAGGGTCCTGGAATGGAGCCCCACATCGGGCTCTCTGCTCAGCAGGAAGCCTGCTTCCCCTTCTCTCTCTCTGCCTGCCTCTCTGCCTACTTGTAATCTGCCTGTCAAATAAATAAATTAAAAAATCTTAAAAAAAAAAGAAGAGTCAATTCCCTTCCCTATCTACTTATAAGAGCAATATATAAAACAGAACTCAAACGAGTTAATATCATCATCATAAAACAAGGACAGTACCATCTTTAAACTTGAGCAAAACTTAAGTCAGTACTACCAATGAATGAAAATTCTATCTTTTAACTTGAAGTCTCCACCTATTAAAATATGCAAATTTCTGTCAATTTAAAAAAAATAATAAAGCAAAACTTCCTTTGACTCTATACTATATATATATATATATCTAAAATATATTTTATTTTTTTATTTTTTTTAAGATTTTATTTATTTATTTGGCAGAGGTCACACAAGTAGGCAGAGAGGCAGGCAGAGAGGGGAGGGGAGAAGCAGGCTCCCTGCCGAGCAGAGAGCCCGATGTGGGACTCGATCCCAGGACCCTGAGATCATGACCCGAGCCGAAGGCAGTGGCTCAACCCACTGAGCCACCCAGGCGTCCCTCTACTCCTTTTAGCTATGCCCCTCTCTTTTTTCTTCTTTTGGTGTGCCCGTGCTTCCTCTACTTCCTCCTTCCTGTCTACTCTTCAGTCTACGTATACTTCACCTTCATCTGGATACTGTCCTCAGTTCTACCTGCAATCACTCTGGCAAGTCAAGTCTGTATTGCCAGACCCAGTAGGCATTTTTCCTTTCTTTTATCTGATTTCTCATTCCTTTGCCACACTGCACATTTTCAACCACTCTCTGAAAATGTTAGCTCTCTGCCCTCCTATAATTCCTACCTCTTCTGTGTCTACCCTCTAGTCTCCTTTGTGGGCTCTCTCAACTTTGCCTACCCTTTAAACACGAGTATTCTCCATGGTAGCCTTGGCCTGCTGCTCTGTTCTCTGTCTGATAGACTCTCATGGGTAATCTGATACTCTTCATGATTTTAATTTTAACCTTCATGCTTGTGTCTACTTACTGCAAATCTCCAACACTGCAGATACATTATCCTCATATGTTCAGCAGTCTAATTAGCAAAGACATACATACTTGAATCATAGTCTTCCTGAGATAGCTGTGGCTTACATTTATTGTCCTGGCAAGATTATTTATAATGGTCTTTTTTACAGTTTAAGTACCCAACTTTACATGTTAAGTCACAAAACTTGGTATATCTTTTTTTTTTTTAAGATTTTATTTATTTATTTGACAGAGATTACAAGTAGGCAGAGAGGCCGACAGAGAGAGAGAGAGGAGGAAGCAGGCTTCCTGCTGAGCAGAGAGCCCGATGGGGGACTTGATCCCAGGACCCTGAGACCATGACCTGAGCCGAAGGCAGAGGCCCAACCCCCTGAGCCACCCAGGCGCCCCAAAACTTGGTATATCTTAAATTCTCCACACACTGATCTCCAACCCTAACCTGCTTCCAAGCTCACTCAATGGTAACCCACCATGTAAGACTGCAATTTGAGAGTCATTTTATATTCTTCACAACTCTTCCCACCTCAATCATACCACCCACCAAACCCTGGTGATTTTACCTTATAAATATTTTCCAAATACACCTTTTCTAATTCTACTGCATTTTTCTTAGGATATAGACTCTTACCATTTCCTGCCTGGAATATTTAGGAAAAAAAAAGTCCCCTTAGTATGTTCCTAAGCTCTGGCATTCTAGTCCCTTAAATGTATCCTCCAAAATGAAGCCATAGTAATCAGTCTCTGAAATATAAACGTGGTCATATCACTCTGTTGCTTAAAGCCATTCAAAACCATCGCTCACCGAAAGTCTAAATCAAGCTCATTAGTACGTCAAGCTGGCCCTCCCTGACCTGATCCTTACTTCTCTCCAGCCTCACTTCATATTTGACAACCTTGAGATACGGAGTGTTGGT
>ML103215.1:4052-113625 GCA_003697995.1 Taxidea taxus jeffersonii
GGGGAGAAGGAGGAGGAGGAGTGAGAGGAGGGATAGGAGGAAGAGGAAGAGGGAAAGGGAGAAAGAGAAGGAGGAAAGAGGGAAGAAAAAGAAGGAAAGAAAAAAAGAAAAGAAAAGAAAGAGAAGAAAAAAGGAAAAAGAAAGAAGTCCAAAGTAAGGTGGGACTGATTGTAACAATTCTTAACCATTCATTCAGTCATTCATTTATTTATCTTTAAGCCTATAAAGGTGTTTCCCCCTAAAGGCAGACAGTGAATATTTTATTTTAATCTTGTAGTTTCCATCGAGACAGACCTTTAACCCTTCATTCTCCAGCTTCGCCCGAGTCTCCCGCACCAGGCGATCCTCCGCGCGAGGGCTGGGACTGTATTAAGTCTCCCTCTTGGAGCTGTTTGTTGACCACATTCACGTTCAGAGCCCTGGAGCTAAAAGCACTTTACACCATAAAATAAAAGCACTGTCTTTTTTTCTAAAAGGTTACGTCTGGAGGCCACGCGGCTCATACTTCATACCGAAAACTACTGAAAGGACTATGAAATCCTCTATGATTTACACTCTCTCTCTGCATTAGGGTATAGATCTACTCGACTCTAAAAATACGGTGGGTTTCTAACCGACGTGAATATATGTGCATTATTTCAGAAAGTCTGTTAGAAAACTTGTCAACACATTATAAAGCATAAACCAGGACTTGGCTATTAAGTACGGAGATCAGAGGCAGAATATATACTGCAGGAAGTCCTGGGGAGTCTCCTCCGCGGGCAAGATAAAAAGGGGGAGGAGGGGAGAGGAGGGGTCGTCTGTTGGCCTGGAGTTTACATTCAGTGTAGTCACCAAAGGTTTGGGAAAGAGCCCACGGAGCGTAATTAACAAAGGCTCCACAGCTCCA
Organism: Taxidea taxus jeffersonii; assembly: GCA_003697995.1. NCBI lineage: Eukaryota > Metazoa > Chordata > Mammalia > Carnivora > Mustelidae > Taxidea > Taxidea taxus. Next base: position 4,942 of record ML103215.1, read on the forward strand.
AATTAAGTTAACTGAATGGCCAGAAAATAATTTTAACGTTGTCATAAATTTATTACTTTCTAAAAGCCACTTTGGGAAGGTAAATATACTTATTGTGTATCCAAGTGTGCGCTTTTAAGGTGACCTTTCACCCCCTCTACAAAAGCACGTGCATCATTAATCAATACTTATGTAATATTTTTAAACCTCTTAAAACAACACATTTTTCTTTCTTTAAACACACATACAAGCCATCCCCCTCCCCCCACTTTTGAGCGCTTTAGCTAGCATCCAGCAGCAATGAAGGAGGGGGCGTCACTCTGACCCGCGAGCACGAGGGACCGGCAGTGGCGGTCCGAGACGGAGAGGGATCAAATGCCAATACACAGCCCCAGGTTTTCTGGACTGGGTGAAATCAGGCTGGGGGAGGGGCGGGAGTGAAGGGCAGTTCCTATTTCACTCTGGGCATTTTATGGTGGTGAAATTAAACATATGTTAATGGTGGAAACGTCGCTGCTTACCTCTCCATTGGTACCTAGGGAAAGCAGCTGCAAAACTGGGTTTTTAATGTATGTTTTAAGATGTGGTTTCGGAAGGAACCCTCTGGAATCTGAAACAAGTGCAATAACATAGCAGACCTACTTGTAACTAAGTGCTTAATTTCCTATGATTTTTTTAAAAAAAGAAAATCAATAAAATGTTGCCAGTTATTTATTGGAAATAACAACAGATAGCGGCCCTGATAGGGTGGCAGTGTTAGAGAGCACACAATTGTGTAATGAATTGTAATTCAGAGGACTGTTAAATGTGAACCACAGAACCTTTCAGAGGTAATAAAGTCATTACTTTTTTACACTACAGCCAACCCTGAAAAGCTTTATACATACCATTATATATAAATCATACATATATATTTCCACAACACACATTCACCCATTTATATACCTTTTCTATATATGGACTTTTATGGATGGATGGGGGAAATACTTAAATTTGAAAAACTCGGTTCCAAGAGAATCTGAATCACTACTGTTACCTGAAGAGGCTTTTATTTATTTATTTTTCAAAGACCTCCCAATTGCACTTTATTCTTCCCTCTCCTCACCTTCCCTCCAAGCATTCTTCTCCAAGCCGCCCCCCTCCCGTGCAATGACACTCTTTTGGTTGCTCTGAAGCTAGTTTAAAAAGACAAAGAAGATGAAGAAGATGAAGAAGAAGAAAATGAAGCGGAAGAGGAGGTGTAGAAGGAGGAGGAGGAAGGGGAGGAGGAGGAAGGAGGAGGAGGAGAAAAGGAGGAGGACAGAAGGAGGAGGAGGAGGCAGGACAAGAAGAACAGGAAGAAGAAGAAGAAAAAAGACAGTAGTGGGAGATGCCGACCTGCTCTGAAGAACTCATGAAAAAGGGGAAATAGTGTAACGCACACATTACAGAGCTTTACTGAAAGTTAATCTTCCTGCTTCTTAAACAGGATTTGAGTGCCCCCCCAAAACTGTAGAGAAACAATAACAACAAAACACATTTACGCAACCAGTTCAGCACATATTTCTCCTAATGTTGAGCATCAAAACCTCCCTTCCTTAGTGGGGCCCGAAGCTTCGCGGAGCCAGGCAAGCCAGTCATTTTCTAATAGGTTTGAAACTTTACTAAGACAACACGAGAATGAACAGCCGCTCACCCGCGCGGCAGGGACTGGGTGCGCGCTTGCAAGCCGGGGGCTCCATCTTAAGGCGATAAAGCCCCCAGCCAGGTGGGGAAACGACAGAAACGACGTCCCTAAGACTGAGGAGGGAGAGAGAAGACGCGAGGGGTTGTGGAGCCGCTTGGAAGAGAGGGAAGGAAGGCTCCTCGTTCTGCAGACACACACTCACACACGTCCACCTGCAGCTCCGAGTCTCGCGGACCGCCGCGACCCGCCTCCACCCTGCACCCTCCGCGCCTCCTTCAGACTTGAGTCCATTTGCCTCTCCCCCTCCCCTGCCCCTCCAGATTTGGAATCGCAGCGCGGTCTTGGTGGCGGCGGTGGCGACGGCGGCGGCGGCGGCTGAGGCTACAGGGTGGCGCAGGCAGGCGGGGAGGCTGGGAGGCGGGAGACGCCGGGGGACTTTGCAGACACGTTTCTGAATAAACTTTCCAATCGCAGGGGGTGCTGTTGCTGTACATTTTACGTAAAACTGAAAGTATCCCACGCCAGAGTGAAGCCCGCTTTTTGACAGCGGCAGCACGCGCGCGCGCCTGTGTGTGTGTGTGTGTGTGTGTGTGTGTGCGCGCGCGCGCGCGCGAGCGCGCGTGTGCATTAAAGAGACAGGAGTTTATTTCCAACAGGTCTTCTTTAATTTCCCGGGAACGTCTGTAGAAAGGCCGGAGGGGCCGGCAGGCTCCAGAGTGTGCGCCGTGGCTCTGGGCGCCTGAGCAGCGCGGCTTTGACCCAGGGCGGTCACCCCACCACCGTGGTCTCCCCAGCTGCTCCTGAGAGCCAGTCGCTCGCTCTTCATTCCCCATTTTCTTTCCCCGGGTAACAGCACAGGAATAGTTGTGCTCTGCCTGTAAGAAACATTTTTCTTTCCGTTCTTCTGTGCTTTAGCAGTTGCTTTTGAGTGGGAGGGGGTGTGTCCATCCCTGGGACCCGGGTCCGGGACCTCCCGCGGCTCCGGGAGCTCATTCCCAGGGACTGGAACTCTCGGGAATGCCGGTGCTTTGTCCTCTGGCCCGCGGCCGCTCTGTGAGGTGGACGCCTCGGCGCTTTCCTCCCCCCGGGCCGCGGCGCTCCCCTTTGGGGGCTGGAACGTGTCCCCTAGTCTGGCTCCTCGTTCTTTATTCCTTGGTCTCTGTCTTTGCGACCCTTGGAAGCCTCGAGTCCGCGCTCCCAGGTTCATTCAGACCCAATCGCTTGTCAGGGCGCTCAGATCCCGGCTACCCCCCCGCCCCGGCTCGGCCTTGGGGGTGCCCTCCAGCTCGGGCCTGCGCTGCCTCCCTCGCCCTAGCCCCCTGTCTCCAGGCTGCCCCGGCACCTGAAGGCCCCGGAGCTGCCTTTCCCGGCCCGCAACCCTCCAAACTTGGGCTGGACTCCGTTTTGCCGCGCGCTTCCTCCCGCCTCCCCTCACCCGCTGCGGAGCAGTAACTTGGAGGCTCAGCTCTCAACTTCGGGTGATTTTTCTTTGCTATCCTCTCCTCAGGCAAAGTTTCCCGAGCGCAGCCTCAGGGCTCATGGCTTTCACCACGGCCCCCGGCGTCCGCACGCGGGGAGCGAGCGCGGCACCCGCGCAGCGGTGAAGGGAAGTGGGTGTGCGCACCGTGGAGGGTGTCCGGGAGCAACTCTACCTGGCTTCCCTCCGCCCGCGCTTCCCGGGACCCAGGCTGCAGCCTCGCAGCATACTCTTGCTTTTTTTTTTTTTTTTAAGTAATCTTTCATTTTAGGGTCCGCGTCCCGGGCGGGGGGAGCAGGGCGTACATCTCGCCTCCCCCACCCAGCTCGCCTCCAACCCCGCCGCCCCTTTCTTCTCTCCTGGCCACGCTGCCGCCTCCGCGCTGGCTGTGGCCACTGGTGAGCCCGAGGCCCCAGCGCCCCCTCCCCTCCGCCCGCCCCTCCCCCGGGGGCCGCGTCTGGCGTCTGCGGAGCCCCCCGCCCCGCACCTCCCCCGCCCCGCACTGGCCATTGGCTTGTCCTGGTCTCTTTTTCATGTCCAGCCCCTGATGTGTGTCCATTGGTGTGAGCTTCCCCTTCCCTCCTCCCCTTCTCTCCTGCTCGCCCTGCCCATGTTTTGTGTGTCTCTGTCCATCCAGACTCCTGACGTTCAAGTTCGCAGGGACGTCACGTCCGCACTTGAACTTGCAGCTCAGGGGGGCTTTTGCCATTTTTTTCATCTCTCTCTCTCTCTCTCCCTCTATCTCTCTCTCTCCTCTCTCTCTCTCTCTCTCTCTTTTTTTTTTTTTTTTTTTTAAAAAAAAAAAAAGCCATGACGGCTCTCCCACAATTCATCTTCCCTGCGCCATCTTTGTATTATTTCTAATTTATTTTGGATGTCAAAAGGCACTGATGAAGATATTTTCTCTGGAGTCTCCTTCTTTCTAACCCGGCTCTCCCGATGTGAACCGAGCCGTCGTCCGCCCGCCGCCGCCGCCGCCGCCGCCGCCCGCCCCGCAGCCCACCATGTCTCGCCGCAAGCAAGGCAAACCCCAGCACTTAAGCAAACGGGAATTCTCGCGTAAGTAACCCAATAATAGTAATAATAATTATTAATAATCACGAGAGCGCGCAGGACGAGAAGTAAGAGCGAGGGGGAGAGAGGGGTGTGTGCATGCATTTTTAAATTTTTTTCACGAGATGAACCTCCGAGAGTCGGGATAAAAGAGCTTAAAGGGAGGAAAAAAAAAAAACAACAAACAAAAAGCAAACCTCCTCCTATCCCGAACCACAGTCGTACGTACACTTTTGGGATAGCACGCACCTTTTAATTTTTATTTAATTTACAAAAATTTGACTCCTCCTTTTTCATGCTTTCTACTGCTTTATTTCGCTTTTCGAAAAGGAATGCAATGATTTCCCCTCCAATTTTGCAAAATAATGAACAATGCTATGGATGCGAACAACTCTCTTGCAAACCTAGAGGAGGGAGCTGGAGGGGAAAAGGGGGGTTGCTTGCACTCACCGAAGGAAGGAAAACGGGGCGGGAGGAGGGGGCCCAAGCCAAAAAAACAATTCCCTGGGAGAAAAGAGGTGAGACTGGCCCTCGGACAGCAGCGCGCTCACGGTCAAGTGTGAATCAGGAGGAAAGTAGTCATCTCCACAATAGTGAGAAAGTGGGATTGTGGGAGGGGGCCCCCCGGCGCTCTGGAGTCTGCTGAGTCTGGAGAGGGGCCGCGGCGGCCGGGAGAGCTTGGCGACCGGGAAAGACTGGAGTCTCGGCCGGCGCTTTGTTCCGACCCGAGGTGGGTGTTTGTCCCGCTCCCTTTTGTGCCGGCTCCTCGCGCTTGCCCTTCCGCGCCTCCGCCGCCCAAGTGCAGGAGCAAGGGCCTGGGGCGAGCGGGAGATGGAGGGAGGGCGCTGGAGCGACCGCCGCCTGTGTTCCCGCTGCCCGCCCCTCCCCGCCGAACCGCAGTGGCGGCGAAAAGACATGAAAAATAAAATAAAAATAAAAACAAAAATAAAACAAGGCAAGAGGATGTAAAATTTCTTGCCCCCAAACAGCAGCCAAACGCCCAGCCAGCCGTTTTCTGCAATGCTCTCCTCTTTGACTCCCCCACCCCCCCCTGCAAAAATCTCCATCTCTATTAGAGGGGGAAAATACAATTACCCCCTTCCCCAAAACCCCTTTAGCTGCAAACTTAGAGCGCGGTCGGCATGGAGAGGGAGCGAGGAACTCCCTCCTCTTACTATTTTTTGGAAGATTTTCAAAAAAAGTGGAAGTGGATTTTGATTGGGAAAAATCTCGTGTCTGAATGTTTACAAGCACCGCGTGTGCGGGAGCCTCCTGCCAACAAACAGACAGAGGACCGAGCGCGGCGCGGCAGCCCGGGAGCCGGCGGTGGCGGCGGCGGCGGGGCCTCGCCCGGGCCTCGCCGGGCCTCGCCGCGCCCCCGCCCTGCTCCGAATCGCCCACCCCGCGCCAGCAGTCTGCCAGCCAGCACAGCGGCAGGCGGAGAGGCGACTCCGCGCCAGCCGGGTCCACAGTGCACATTCGCCCCCAGCACAATGCCCAGACATCCTCCCAGCCCACCAGACTGCGAAATCGGTTGGGGAGAAACTCAGCTTTGCGAAGCATTTTTATTTTTCAAAGCAACTGAAAAAGCACGTCTGCTCCCCCCTTCCCCCGCCCCCCGACGTTCTTGTCCGCAGCTCCGGACCGCGGGGAGGTCACCACGTGCTTTCCTTGCCCGGCTCCCACCCGGTCTGGCCACTAGCCCCAGCCTCCCGAGCGCTGCCTGGCCAGGTGTGTGTGTGTGTGGGGGGGAGTGAGTTGGGGGAGTGGGGGTTGGGGAGGTGGTCAGAGTAGTATGTGCGAGTGTGCGTTTGGGGAGTGCTGGATCCCCGTACTCCGTGCACCCCACCCTTGAGTTCCTGCCCTCTAACCCGGGCCTGTCTTGGTCAGGGGTGGTGGTGGTGGTGGCGGCGGTGGTCCTTTTGAGCCTTTATGGGGGGGGGGGGGGGGTTACTGGGTCCTGGCTAATAGAGTGCGTCTGGAAAAGCGGGCGGTGGGCACTTAGGAAAGTTTGGCAGCCGGGGAAAGAAAGGCGTGAGAGGGTCCATATTCCTTCCCCTCCTCATTCGTGACCCTTATTTTAATTTTTGATGCAATTTAAAACCACCACCTGTACGCAGTTTTATATTTATTAAAGGGTTGGGGGTGTGCATAAGGAGTTGAATTTTTCACTAGGCCCTGGAACTTGTCACACACTTCGGAAGCTCCCCCGCCCCGGCACGTTGCGGGGCCCTCCCTCTCCCCACCCCCGCGCATCCCTCCCTCGTAGCTCTCCCCCGCCCCCAACTCCCCCGGCCGCGCCGGATGCGGAGCAGACGCGGCGCGCGGCGGTGTGAAGTTACAGCCCGGCCAGGTACCGGCGGGAAGGAAGGGCAGTGTTCGCAGGACTCGGGAAAGCCGGGCCCTTCTTCGGAAGGATGCACTGGGGGCTCAAAGGACGGACTAAGGCGTGCAGTCCGGGCTGCTCCTCTGTCCCCCACCCACCCCGGGTCCGTCTCGGAACGCTCCAAGCTGGGTGGGTTTAGCCGGCCTCTCACCTAGTCTCAGTGCGGTCTTTGGGTTAAAGGACTAGTATGGAGGGGGTGCGGGGGCCGCTTCTTTCTCATTTTCTGGGTGCGCAGAGGGCGCGGGAACCATTCAGGTCTTCAAACCCCCCCTCCCCCCCCATCCTCCGCTTCTTGGGCTGACTGAGCCATTCGGTCGCTAGGAGGCAGAACAAGATCAAGAAAGCTCAGCGAACTTGAACCTGTACCAGAGCTTCCCCCACTCCCGGCTCTGCGTTTCTCCGCCTGGGAGGGAAGAGCTTTGCGAGGGTGGGGGTGGGGGAAACGGACGGTTAGGCAGAATTCCCTTTCTCCCCCCATCACCCCTTAGGTCTTTGTTCTTCATTTTGACTTTAAAAATGCTTCTGGCCAGGGCTGCGGAGAAGCGCTCGGGAGCGCGGTGACAACCCGGTGCGCTGGGCGCTGAGTGGGGTGCAGTTTTCGCTTTGGGGGCAGGCATTTTTGGTAGGGGGGAAAAGGGGAGTATGCACTCTCAGCCTTCGAGGCAAGGCCAAAGGGCGGGCTCCAGCAAGTTTGCACTTAGTCTCCCGGTTCACTTCTACCCCCACACCCTCGCGCAAAGCACGGACAACGGCGGCTACGGTGGGCTTGCACGGCGGCTCTGCAGCCCGACACTTGGCTCCCCCGCCTCCTGCAGCTCTCGCCTCGGAGCCCGAAATCACAACAATAGTAATAGTTATCATCATAATGATGCGGGCTAGCAGCATCATTAATAATGAATAACCGCAGCCGCAGCCGCCGCCGCGCTGCGCACACTCGTGCCCGGAATTGCGGGAGAAAAGCATTTGCAGAGATTCCCCCAAAGTAAAAAGTGTGAGCCTGGGGACACAGAATGAATTTCAGGGCCCGCGCTTGAGGTGTGTGTGTGGTGATACCGAGACTACGCCAGGTTAACCGGCCGAGTTTCCCAAGCCTCACTTCCCATTTCTCCAACTGGCGGGGCCAGGGAAAAGTGCTCACGCAGAGGCCGGGCGGGACGGCGGTGGAAACGGCAGTAGGGGCCCCTGGCTGCCGGTCGCCTCCCGGCCTGGCCGGAGCCCCAAGGACCGGCAGCCGCCGCTGCACGTGTTTGCAGCGAGCGCTGCCGGAGACTGCAGCCAGCAAGCTGCTTTGTGCCTCAGAGTCCCGGCGCCCAACTTCACTTTCTGCAAAGCCCGCCCCCGCCGGGCCCCCTGCCCCGGGCCTGTCGCCCTACCTAGCCTTCGCTTTTGTTTCTTTGCTTTTCCTCTCGGCATTTCAGACTAGGTTTGCTTCCTTACCCTGTTAAGACAATCAAAACGAAGCACTTGGAAAGCAAACTTGAAGGCATACCTCCTTTTCCCCCTCCCCTTCCCCCAGCAGCCCTCGTTTCCCTTGCTCCTTCCCTACATTTCTTCTAAAGCTTTTTTCCCCCCCTTTAAATTTATTCCTTTGCAACTGCACAGAGGAAGGAGATCTCAGTCAGCCGCTGGGGCATTGAGACGTTCCAGTCTGTTTTGCTGTTTCAACGCAGAAGCATTTTATTTTCTATTTCTTTCTCCTCTTGTAGAGAATTCGCAGCTAATTATTATGATTATTTGCCCACTCCCTTCCACTTCAATCCTGGACTCCCCGCTTTGTAGCGGGAGGTTTAGGCCGGGGCTTAGAAACGATGGTATTGTGGGGGCGAAGGAGGATGGAGTTGGATTGAGGGAGGGGGCAAAATGGCTGAGGTTAGGAATGTTTTTAGGGAAAGAGGAATTTGCATTAAAATACAGAGAAATTATCAGATGCCCAGAAAGGAAATGTTGATTACCACTGAGAAAAGATGTCAATGCAAATCAGTAGACTACACCAAGAGATTTGTGTTTTCATATTTTCTTTGTGCCCCACTTCGGCTCATTTTTAATAATATAGCAGCAATAATAAGAACACCTTTTGGTATTTCTCTGAACATTACTAGCCAAATGTTTTGCAAGAAGCCCGATGTTAGACATATTTCATACATTAGGATATAATTCTTGTTAATTAGCAATAATTTACATTAAGAGCATAGAAAATGTTGAGGTTACAGGTTTTATATCTGTACATTTGATCATCTTGTTATTTTCAAGAACTTTGCCTCCTATAAAATTAATTAGGTGAAATGTGGAGGTGTAATCAGCAACCTCTGAATTACCACTTCATTTCCTGGTTTTGATTGTAAATCAGTTCAGTCACTACATTTAGAAGACTTTAACCAAGTCTGTTTGCACCGCATTACCTTTAACTATTTGATACCTAGGAGAATATTTCCTTTTGCTCCTAAATAATATTTCCACTTTCAGAAATATATCAGGCCTTGGAGACAAAAAAAAAAAAAGAATCTTAATGGTGGAGTTCAAACAAAAATTTTTTTTTTGCAAAGGTTCTACGTAGTACTAACTTTAATAAAGCAAAATATATTATCTCTGAGCCTTTCTTTAATCTGTGAACCTCAGCACTTGTAATTAATGCTGAGCAACAACAACAAAAGCCACATTTGTCGATATGTACTTAAAAATCTTTAATTCAAATAGCAGAGATCTTGGAGATGACTTACCTATTTGGTTCCTCTCTTGGTCAAAATGAAAGCAAATGTAGGAGAAAAATGACATAGAGGCATAATGCAAAAGCACTTCCGTTTATGTCCTTTTATTTGAAAAGCGTGCATGTGTATTCTGTATTTATCTTTTGGTCAGTATGTTGGGCAACGAAACATAAGTGCTTACCTTGCTGTCTTTATTAGTGGGAATATAACCTTCATATTTCTGTGGTGACCTATGTTAAATTAGGAGGAGTACCAGAGGCTAGAAATTATGACATGTCCTACTTGAGCACAGGTGCAGCTAGGCAGGGCTCTCTCAATATTATTTCACCCAGCACATCTGGGAGTTACTCCAGATCTTCCCCCTCAATATTCAGCCTGGGTAGGGTTGAAATAAATTTAACCTGAGTTCACTGGATTTTTGCACTTTATCAAAATCGGTTCCAATATTCTACACTCAAATTAAAATCTATTTTTTGATTCTCTGTGGCTTTAAGTTCATTAAATGTGAAATTGGCAGCTTGCTAAAGAAGGTCAGACTGATTAACTGTTTAAGACTTGTACATTTTCTGCTTCAGTTTTATTAACTGGCAGCATCCTGGATGTGTTTTTTATTTTGTGATTTTTTTTTTTTTTTTTTTTTTTTTTGCTAGAGTAAGCATACAGTTTCAGGAGCAGAGACTTACCAACTCTCTTTATCCCTTTGGAAGGTTTAAAAAATGATAGAAGCTGTTCAAATGAGATGCTGGAGTATTTTGGTGCAAAGTTTAAAAAAAAAGGAAACAGGAATGAAAGACATATCTACCTTGTTATACCATCCACTGGTGATTATGTGTATAGAAATAGTCCCATAATGAAGCGTTTTGGAGCTCATTCAGAAAATTAGTCAACTTTGACAACATTAGGCGAAGTATTTCAGGTCTAAAGAAAGGACTTCTCAGCCTTGTTCTGAAATGTGGCGTTTGCTTGACCATTCTGATTTTTACATGACGGAGGCCACCAAGTGCAAACATGTTTAGAATATTTTAGGCATTCCTTTCTTCAGAATGAAAAAATGACTAATTGGCTTATTTTCTTAAGTACTCAAAAGTATCCCATTTAGCTAATGTGTCCGAGAAGAATTGCCAGTGAATTTGGTATTTCTTTGATTTTGTGGCACTGCTGAGAGTGAGATCAGAAAGGATTTTGGCAGAATGAATTATGCTGTGTTATGATTATTATTTAGATCCATTTCACAGGTGAATGCAGTCGTTTTCTTATTATGGCGGTGTAAATTTTCTGTGTGATATAGTAGCTTTCTAATTTATGAAGTTATGTCTCTGTATACTTAGGAGTATATACATTCACACACAAAGGGTATGTGTATTTATCCACCTCCCCTTTTATTCTTTGACACAATGGACAACTTAGTCTCTAGGAAAAAAGAAACAAATTTGGTTTCAGTCCATGTTTTTACCAGTTTGGGGGGTAGTTATTATTTAAGCTTTCTTTATATTACCTGCCTTAAGGATTTATTTAACAGTCAACATTGTTTCTAAACTCGCAAACCAGACACAGTTTATAGTGTGTGTGTGTGTGTGTGTGTGTGTGTGTATCTTCTCAGGAGTTAGGCAAGTCAGAGAGTTTTCTTTAAATATATGATGATTTGCCTCGTTGATAAATTTGCTTTCTTGTTGATAACCTTCATATCCTTATATGTTTTAGGTGCTCATGTTTTCTGGGTATTATATGAAGGAGCCTAGAAACACTTTATATAATATGGTGGGATAGGATGGGGTTGAGAATGTATTTCCCCTTTTTCTCTCTTCTCTGGCGCTCTAATAATTGTGCTTTTGTTTCTCCAACCACAGCCGAACCTCTTGAAGCCATTCTTACAGATGATGAACCAGACCACGGCCCTTTGGGAGCTCCAGAAGGGGACCATGACCTCCTCACGTGTGGGCAGTGCCAGATGAACTTCCCATTGGGGGACATTCTTATTTTTATCGAGCACAAACGGAAACAATGCAATGGCAGCCTCTGCTTAGAAAAAGCTGTGGATAAGCCACCTTCCCCTTCACCAATCGAGATGAAAAAAGCATCTAATCCCGTGGAGGTTGGCATCCAGGTCACGCCAGAGGATGACGATTGTTTATCAACGTCATCTAGAGGAATTTGCCCCAAACAGGAACACATAGCAGGTAAATGAGAAGCAAGGAGAAAAGCTGTTTGCATGTTTTCTTTTCATTTTCAGAGGTGCTGTAGCCAAAGCACTAAGGAGTGGTGAAGTGCTTTCTGTATTTCTCCATGTGAACTGTCCATGACAGCCCTGTAATGTTAAAATAACCATTCCTATTGCTTCCGTCCAGAACACAAAAAAATAAATATTTTCCACTTCACTGAGTCAGATGTAGGTGCTGCACACACCTGATACCCTCTCTCTGGGTCTACTGATGCTGAATTTCTCTTCCTTTTTTTCTCCCCTTCTCATTTTTAAGTGTTGAACCTTACTATATCTGGCCCAGTTTCCACTGTCCATCTCCAGCCATGGTGACCAGTGGGGGGTGAAAGTGGCCACATAGACATTTGGTAGTTTGTCCGATGACCTCTTTGATTCAGAATACCTGGTCAGACCTCCCTAGGGGTACAGTTAGTTCTCAAGGCTTCCATGAAGTGGGGTGGGCTGGCAGGGCCTTTCGGAGTGGGCAGAAAGAGTTAACTGAGCTTCAGGGCTAGCCTTGGATCCATATTGGCTGTCAGCCCATATGGGGCTGTAATTAAACACAGCCCCGTGGTGGGATGACACCATGACCTTGACTTTAAGATGCCATTTTCGACTGGCCAGGCCAGAGTAGAGAGGGCAGTTGCTGAAGCGCACAGACATGCTTACTCGAAAAGTTTAAGGGCATGTTGGAAATTTCAAAAGGTTGGTTTGACAGGAACGGCTGCTCCCTGCATCCTGCCTCCTCAGCTAAATGATAAATGCTTCTCTGTGCTCTCTCTTGTCTCTGATGTGGTTTTGACAGATGTATCTTGATTTTGTTTGTGGTTTACACAACCACATGTCACCCTTACAAATGTCCAGTCCAGACTTCCCCTGTTTTTGATATAACACAATGTAAAAATTCTCTTGGAAAAATACATACACATATTCAACAGCTCTTCTTCCTTCAGTTAATTTTAGCAGAGAGGTAGCTAGGTGTGTGGGTTTCTGAGCAGCTCACGGGGAAAAGGAATTAGCGGCTAACAGAGGGATTTAAATCCCTACTCTAAGTGATAAACAGCAACCTTATATAGTCACCCTTAAAATGTGTTTTTGTGAAACAACAGTGATTTAACACTCAAGACAGAGTGAATGCAGAGTCTGTGGTGACAAAAATGCCAAGCCTGTTGGTGGATCCTTTTCTTCTGTTTCCCCCTGCCCCCTCCCGCAAAAGGCAGAAGGTTTGTTCAGTTTTAGGAAAGATAGTGCATATAATCAATTGATTCACTGAAACTTGTCTTTCTGACCTAGTTTGACCACAGAGTTGAACTGTAGTAGGTCAGTGGTCCAGAGGGGATTAAATGTCGTATTATTTCTCCTTTTCCCCTCTGGAATTTGATCATTAAAATCAAACGTGGCATTCTTCTTTCTTTCTTCTTCTTCTTTTTTTAATGCTTCCTGTAATAACCCTTCGATACTTTTTGTTTAGTGAAATGAGAAATCTGTACCAGAGAAGCTGCATTTACAAAATATTTTTCTAGAATCCGCCACAGTTAGCTTATGTGATATGTAGGTTAAGATTTTATACCCCGCTCTCTGCCCCCCCGCCCAAGTAGGATATGGCAGTGACCATTTCCATGTGCTGTCTTGTGACTGGAAGGAAAGCGTAAGGCATGATTAATGAAGCAAGAGCAGGCGGAAGGGGATTTGTCGTCTTTGGAGATCCAAAGCCTTTCTAAATCACCAAATATGGAGTAACACTTGCGTGATGTAACATTGTATTTACATATCGAGCTGCTCGTTTAAAAGACAAAACACAGTGTCTGTCAAGCAGGAATTAAAACCACACTTCTTACTGAGGTCCCAAATAGGTTATTCACTCTCAGATTAACCAGCTCCAAAATTCTTTGCTTCTGTACTTAGAAGAGGAATCTAAACGCTGGGGGAAAGGCACTATAGTGAAAGCTTTTTACTGTGATAGTTGTGAATCTACATAAGGAAAGTAAAGATATTTTCCTTAACTTCTGGTTGTCATAAAGGTTTGTTTTTTTTTTTCCTTTAAACCTAGTACAATAGCAGAGCCTAAGAAGCACCCTACCCTGTCAAAAACAAGAATGAAAACAAACACAAAAGAAAGAAAAAAGAAAGCAAATTTAAAATATGTTTTAGAATGCTAATACTAAATGATTTCACTGAGATGAAAAGCAGTGTAAGGTAGCTAAGATATTCAATGGGTTCGCCAGCGCTGCAACCCAGGTGAGGTAAACCTTTCATGCACAAATAATTACAAAGCCTTGATTCCTTTCATTGTGTTTAATCACCTGTTCCCACCCTGGAACTGGCTGAACATAAATAGCGTGGTCACATCTCAAAGCGAGATGTCAGTAAGTAGAATCACAACTTCTCATAATTCACAGTAATGAATTAAGAGTTTCCTATGGTGAAATTAACATTCTACCATTGCACATAAATTAAGATGCCCTGGCCCTCAGGTGCCTCTGAAGGGAAGTTATTGGAAGACGGCTCTGCACTATTACTAGCCCATTTCTCTCCAGCATGTCTTCCGAGTTCCAAGTCTGCTTTTCTTTTTATGACAAGGAAGGAAACAATAAGAATAGTCACTCAGTAGATATTTGAATTGTGTCACAAAAAAGAAAGGAGAAGCAGTGCTCCATATTAGAAGAGAGATCTATTGATGAATCTCTGGAAGAATATGTTTGGCAACCACATAAAAGTAGTCATTTAAGAGCACTGTGTAGGAAAGGCTTTATTAAAGTGATGTAAGTTGGATTTGAGCTCAGTGTGCTCTGTGCCATTTTATAGGCAGGAAGCAGGAATAAAACGGTGACAGATTTTCTTAAGATAAATAAAGCTTAGAATTTGGGGCTTTCAGATAGGAGAATAAGGTAGAGTTCTTTAAATCCTTAGTAAAGTGATATGCATTTTGACCTCTCCAAGATGAGTGTTTTTTTTTTTTTAGAAGGGATGATTTTTACCTGGCGAATCCCCTGTACGTGCATTAACACATCGACGTTAATCAGGTTGCTTTTTCATTTCATTCAAATATTCAAAATATTGTGTGACTGTGATCCATTGAGACCATTGCAATAGTATTTGTTTAACTGGAAATGAGCAGGTTATATTGTGGGGGGCCCAGTGCACATATTTGTGGGTCAGATATTCACCATGAGGTATGAACAGCCTGTGACTGGCAGTGAGGCCTTTTAATAGGGGTGTTGCTGTGTTTTCTAGTCTCCTATTTTATGATGGGGGAAATACTCATCAAAGAGTAGTGAATGGGAAACTGCTGTTCACTTACAGAAAAGGCCAAAAATATAATCCCACAGTGTCAGATTTGAGGTTTTGGCTTATTATGCACAGAAATTGTCAAATTAGGATTGGACTGTTATGAAGTTAGCTTTTTTTAAGAGAATGGGAGAAAATATGACCAGCACTATAAAATGTAGTCAGGTCTACTGCCATTGATAAATATTTTTTTTTTCTCCTTAAAATCATGAGCATAGGCCTTTATATCAGGGTATTTCAAAATTACTTGCTTAGGCAATATACCTCATCACTGGATAAAAATATGTAAGACAGTTACTCTAATGGGAAAAATACTAATTCAAAACAGAAATATAGCATGTTACTTAAAGGTAAATCAAGTATAACATACTTATGCTTTTCAGAATCTAGCAAATCAACTTGACTTTTCCTTTTGTACCCGTTCTTATTCTTTCCCTAGCTCAGACTGGATTTGGGTATATATTTGTGTACCTCATGGTGTAATTGTAAATGAGACTATAAATTATAGTATCTTAGTATGACTACTTATTTTTAATTTCTCTTTATTCATGTGATTCTGAATAAAAACCACTGACTTCTGAAGTGAATTTTTAGCATGGCAGCTGAAACAGCAAACAGCAAATAAAAAAACAAAAAAACAAAAAAAAACTCCAATGTGCTGGTGAACATTTTACTTACCTTTTGAATCCAGAGAATAAAGAATATTGTTTCCTTATATATATCTGGGATTTTCACTGGGAGCCTGTGTTTGTGAGGCCACTACCCAAAGACTCATGTTCATGAGTCTGGGAGTCCTATATACAAGCTGTATTTGTAAATAAGACCGAGAAAGGTTGTGAACTGGCAGCTTGGATGTTTTGTCAAAGTACAATGTCAGAGAAACTCTCTCTAAGACAAATTGTAAATAGAACTGTCACAGTGATTGCATGATTGAGCCACAGAAGTGTCTTACAATTGTTGGCATTGTCAGAGGACTTTTGAAAGCTTAATTAAACACAGTGGCCCGCATGGCTGCTAAATTTGCTTCGGAAAGCCAAAAAGGAAAAAAAAAATCTAAAATGTGGAAGATCCCAAGGGTCCCAAAGTTTTTCAGACATTACCCTTTCGGTGACACAGAAAAGATGCATTGTGCATTTTTCCAGTTGTCTTTTATAAATAATAGTTTTGAGAATAGGGCCACGTGATATGAAGATCATCCTGTGTGTGATGTAGAGATTGTGTTAGTTTTTCTGTCTCCTGCTGTTACAGACAGTTAATGTAAAAATGGCCTTTTATTGGAAACACAAATATGTATTCACTTCAAGAACAGGAGCAGAGGGGGAAAGTTTCCTTCCCATTCTCTGTGTTCATTCTGTGAAAGCTTAAAAAAACAGTACTGTAATTTCTTAAATCACTCCATTTCTTGCGTCTGCAAGTTGTGCCTTTTACTTTAAAGGATCCGAAATCTGTTTTGCACACCTTTCTCCTTGTGAATGTGGCATTTAATTGTGGAGCTGCCCATGGGCTGGAAAATGCAACTGGGTGTAGAAACGGGCAGGCAATGTCAGGACAGCGAACCTTAAGCTCAGGGAAGAGGGGAGCTGGATGCATATTAATGGCACATTTTCGAGTCCTGGAAAATCATTAATTTCACACCGCAGCCTCAATGTAGTTTGGATAATGTGGGAGGACTAAATTGGAGTATATAACAAACGTGCAAATCCTAGGGAAGCATTTTTCAGAATTCTGTGATTTCTTAAGTGAAAGTATTTAAGGAAGGAGACTAGATGAATGGTGGCTGTGCACACTAGTCAGTAAGAAAGGAAGAAAAGTTTGGCTTTCCTTTGGGGAAGAAAATGAAATAGAACCAAAGTAGCACAGCTAGGGAAGTGCACCGAGATTGCGGCATTCAATGTGAATTTAATGTACTTTGGTTGGTCTGTTCACACCCTTTACTGCACAAAGGAGTCGTTTGACAAAATTTACCCCAAGCCCAAGTCTGTTTTTACATACCGTAGTACTAGCTTCGTGCAATAAAAAGCACTTAGCATCCAACTGGACCCTGTCTGGCACCTTGCCACTTTTTTAGCAACAGATTTAATCACCAAGGATCTTTAGTACCTTTCTGCTTGTTCAGATTTCATTTGGGTCATGGTTATGTCAGCAGTGTTGTTATTACAAGGATTAAAAAAGAAAAAGATTTTAACTTAGTGCCCATTTTTAACATTGTCTCAAATCAAGCAGGTTTTTATTTTATGTGTCAATTTGGAGAACATTAATAAAGTTCATAAATATGTTCAGACTATGTAATTTAACAGCTAATAACCAGTACTTTTATTTGTAATGACAAATAGAAAATTGGCCATTGTATCGCTCCCTCCTCTGTTCTTTCCTCCTACCCAGGTAAATAAGCATCTTAAACTGCTTCTTCCCTTCACTTATAGGGTATAGAGGCTCTGGCCAACATCAGTAAATTTACCTTTGTAATTTGCCATGTAGTTTTTATAACAATGACCTAATTAATTTGAGCACGAACCATATTATTGCTACTAGAGTCATTTTCTGTCACAAACTTAATTTCCAGGAAATGTAACCTGACGAATAAGAATGCTTTAGCTTTCCACATGTGCTCCCAGAGACCAAAGGCGGGTTTAAAATAATAATAATTTAAAAAAAATGCCAGCATTATTAAAGCCAGTATGCTTGATGCCAAACTCAATTTGAAGCCAGTAAACATCAGAATTTCTAATCAGTTTTAGAATGTAACGTATTCCATATTGGGTTCACTGGAATCTGTCTCTCTGCTTTTTACTGGCCAGCTGCACTCCCTATGCATTTTTAAAACATTTCAGCAAAGGCTTTTGCTGTTCTTAGCAGGGTTAGT
Organism: Taxidea taxus jeffersonii; assembly: GCA_003697995.1. NCBI lineage: Eukaryota > Metazoa > Chordata > Mammalia > Carnivora > Mustelidae > Taxidea > Taxidea taxus. The sequence goes on from ML103215.1 coordinate 22,556, forward strand.
AACTTGGGGTCTATTTCTGAGCTCATTCGTCATTCTGCGATGGCATTGAGTTAGGCTGGCAAGGGAAGGATTTGAAGCATGGAGGGTGGTGAGGTCACTTCTGACCCCAGCAGGGAATAGGTGAGCTTCATTTGCCTTTACAATAGGCGCACAGTTACTGCACCTTGGAGGAGCACTCAGGTGCCGCTCAGATGGGCGCATGTAAATGCCGTGTCAGATGCGGAGCCGGAATATTAATGCTCCTTCCACCACCGCACCGTAATAAAGCTGTACACAGCAAGCTTAATATGCAGCTAGTCTGGGGAATTGTGTAAACTTAGATAGCCCAGTGTGAGAGACAGCAATGTAAAAATGCTCGATATGCTACAGTTTCCATTCTTGTTCTCCTTTGATCTATAGCAAAATGAAAACATCATCCTTTCCTCCTCTTGGAGTTGTCTCCCCAACTCTGCCACCTCCCAACCCACCACCAGAATTTTTTGCATGTGTGGTATGGAGAAATGCGACATAATTTGTTTCATATGGTTAATTACAGGCGTTTGAATATTTAAAATTTTAAATAGCCGCAGTTCCAGCTTTTCCTGTTAAAAGTATGTGATTTGAACAAAGGGAATACAGTGTAAATATTTGTGGTGATTTGCAACACCCCTCTCTCCCCATTAAACACACACACACACACACACACACACACACACACGCACACTCACGCGCGTGCGCACGCGCGCGCGCACGCAGACATTTGGTTCAGATCTACTGCTGACTTAAAGGACTTCTGTCCCTTCACTTATACTTTTTTTTTTTCCTAACCAATTCTCAACTGGAACTCCATTAAAACATTTCACCATTATTTTTGAGTCCACTGTTGCTTGAGATTTTAAAGAGGATTTTTTATAATGTGTTCATTTAACAATCAACAGCTGTCAGAACCAGTTGTGGTAAATCCACAAAACATACAAAAGAAAATACACACGTTTCCCGAAACAAAACACTTGGAAAAAATAAGCTGCCAAAACTGGCAAATGAGAAGTTTGCAGACAGGGAGCCGGAGTGTTTCATCTCTGGGTTCACCCTGGAGACTGATGTGAGCGGATCTGATGCAATGCCCCTAGAAGGCTTACCTGACCAGGTGGCCGCTCTGGGACAAGACGCTGTGCACGCGGGGCTGCCCAGGGCTGCAACTTGCTCCTTCTTCTGCCCTTTTCTTTTTTTTTTTCTTTTTGATCTCTGTGCAGAGATAAAAATACCAAGTTTATAGAGTGCTAAGCAACAAATTATATCCACTAAAGGTGAGATGATCAGATTTAAACTTCCTATAAAAGAGGTGAGAAGGCGCCCAGCACACCCTTTTCCAGATAGGATTGGCAGCCTGTTTTGCCGAATGGAACTGGCCCTGCCAGGGAATTCCCAGTGGGACTGTGGAGCAGGCCTGTTGATGAAGGGGATACCTGGGGACCTTGGGTCACTCACAATGTGTTTGTGTTTGTATCTTCACTCTTGTGAGCTTTGGCGATGAACAATTACACCTACAATTTGATCTGAGTTTTAGATACAGGTGAGTCCACTGATTAAAAACTCCCATTAAAATGGAGAATGGAATTATTGTGAAGCCTGTGAAGGTGCTTTCAAAAAGAACACAGGTGCTGTTGTGTCCCCCGCCCTCTGGTTTCAGTTTTCTTTTTGAATTTTTTGCAAAACACAAGGAAGCCTCATGCTAAGCATCAGGGCATTTAAATTCATATTCATCAGTTATTCACTTTCTTGGTATGTAATGATGCATAAAAAAACTGCAAAAAAAAATCACATCTGTTAATTTTTAGAGAAAAAAGGTGTAGCTTGGATTCTTACCTTAGATGGAGCACAAGGCCCTACATACCATGTTTGGTCTTTTTACATTTTTCAATATGGAGTTTCTCTTTGGGTTAAAAAGAAAACAACAAAACAAAACTCTGAAGCATTTCCCCTTACTGACTCAGGGGTTACCATGACTTCACCATTTATTTACATTTAAGGGGCAGCTCGCAATGAACCATTTACTGCCCCTTTTAGTCCCTTCCTCCACAAGTCTTTGGGTTCACAGCTAAAACAACATGTTAACCAATGTTAAATTTTAAATCTCACCAGTTTCTCCTACTCCATTCTATCCTAAGATTAACACGCACACACACACACACCCCACAACTATTCTTTTACATTTAAAAGTGAACATTGGCTACTGAAGAATGATTTAAAGGCTGCGCAAAATTTTAATAATAAATCGTAACCTTCTCATGTTATGTTTTTGTTATGTTAAGGGGGAAAAAATCAATAAGGAAAAATTTAATTCTGATAAAGATACTCTTGGATCTTTGAAAACAACTGCTGTCCTTTTAACTAAAACATTTGAGCAGCTTCAAAGACTATGTATTTCTTCTGATCTTGGAGCTGTGTGACTGGTAGCAAGAAAGAAAAAAAATCTTATTTTACATACAAGTGGATTGCTTAACAAGTCTGCACAGACACGTACTTGTTTGTACAATAGAGATAAAAATTCCTGTATAAAAATAATTCAGCTGCTGACAGCAGGCATTGTTGTTGGACCTGTCTTTTGTGCTTGTCCCAGCTCTGGGCCCACTCTCCCCCCTATCTGCTTGGGACAGCTTGCTGCCTGCAGACTCCTGACCAGAAGTTAATTGCTATATATTAAATGTATAGGTATTGTATCTAAAGAGGAACATCTCAAGCCTTCCTGTATGCATTCCATTCTCCTTTCTGATGTGATTGCGGTGCTGCCAGCAAGGGGGTGGCAGGCAAACGCTCTAATAGGGAAAATGACTTGAAGGCAGTTAGGGGAAATTTGGCCTTCAGGTCCCATTTGCTCGGCAGTGTAGCATCAGTTTCTAAACTTTTGTTTTTAATTTAATTCTGATTTACTCTGTCACATCCCATATCAGCCCTCATTGAACTCTACCCATGTAGAGTAACATTAGTGTCAAACGGAATTGGTCAGGACTGTGGACCTGTGGCTCATACAGATGGTTGTGAATGTGAGTTACATGCAGCTCTGCATCCAATTCTTTCTAATAACCATTAAAATGGTGCACATTTGTGAGCAGGGCCCAGGGATAAGAGAGCTAAGGGATCAGGGATAGTACCTGGGGTTTTTTGCCCCCTTCTCTTGTCTCCTCTCTCCCACTTCCTTGGTATACCTGCCTTTCAGGTAGGAAGATTCATTCTGGGAAAATGTCTGAGGCTGGAGGTAGGGTGGTGGGGGGAGAGTGGGGGGGGCCTGTGGGGGGTAAAGAATGGCAGAGAGAAGTTACTGGAGTATTTTCAGTGGGGGTTCGACACAATCACCCAGGCAGAGAGTCTTTTGGGTCCAGATGCGGAGCAGTAAGCACGGGCACGTGGTCCTTTCTGAGCTGTTATTCTCAGTCTGATTTGTACGCTCGCCGAGATAGGACTTAAAAGTGTGCTTTCATCCGGGTTGGGTGTATGGGATGGGGGAAGAGGAGGCATTCACTGGGAATTCTCTCGCTAGAATTTCTTAAATATCATGAGGTTAGTAAGGTGTGAGTTAGCATTCGAGGTGTGAGATAAATTCTTCTCCATACTTGTCATTGGGAAGCATGAAAAATCAAATTCCCACTATGTAATAACTGGGGTGGGGGGGTGGGGGTGGACACCACGACTTCCTGAATGTCAGCTGTTGTCCGTGTGACCCGGTTCCTCTTGAATTACATGCTGCCAGTGTAGGATGGGGGGAACCCCCAGGAAGATAAATACTCAACGACAGGATTTTCACTCCTCAGAAGTAAACCAGATCTCGCTCCTCTGCCTCATATCCTCTCCTTTCTTGTTCTTTTCCTTTTGGAAGCAGAAACTTCTAAAACGAATGCCACTCCAAGGCGATGAAAAAGCTGTTTTTATACCCCAGTGGATGTTTACACAGGAGACTCAACTTGAGGGGAAAAAGGCTTTTTGGGAGGGTGGTGGGACTCGTGTTAATCTGTTTTGTTGGAGGCCTGTGCAGTATATTGCCTATGCGCAACTCTGGGCTGTTTTTGATAAATTACCATGTTTAGAGATAGGTTTGGCTCTTAAGGGCTTAGTTTTATGAACAAAGTCCGTAATGATGTTTGCAGCCTCTGTTTGTCTCTTAGCCCCTTTGGCTTCACTAGAAGCTCAATGTTTAGTTTAAGCTCAGTCTGGAAGATATAACAATTTTGCATTAAAAAAATGAGGAAATCATAGGAAGAAAAACCCTTTGCTTTTTGGATGAATCTTACTGATAATTTGCTAAAGCTCATTTGAATTTTAAGCACTTCTTTAATCTTCAAAGGCTAAATTGCTTTATGAATATGCATGGTGTGGGCAGACTTCAGTTCATTACCTAGTTGTAAATTCTAATGACCATTAGGTCCTTCCAGTAATTGCGAATTGTTTTGCATTTTTGATTGGCCTATTAACATGTACATTCGGTGCACATCAGGCTGGCCTGTCAGCCTACTGAAGGAGAAAAAAAAGGTGAAAATTGTTTATAGCACCAAGATTCTTAGATTTTCAATCTTGCAAAATTGATGATGTAAAAAAATTAAAGCAGTGTTTTTTCTTCTCAAGATTGAAAGTTCACCAAGAGATTTGACATATTTAATTTACATGATGACTTTGCACTCCTTCATTAATGCAATTTGCATATGAAGCTGTTGTTAATCACTTTTGATCATGTTTTGTGTATTAGCTGCCTCAGTGGCTCTCCTCCTCGGATGCCCCAGTAGAAAGGAGCAAAATGATGCATCTTCTTGCCAAGTTTCCTTTAGTGAATTGAGGAATTAGAAGTCTAACCTTGAGTAATTACATATGTTTTAGCCGTATTCTTTTAGTGTTAAGTACAGTTTGTGGAAGTGTTGGCTAGAAGTTGTTCTCATTTGGGGAGACGACTGTGAAATTCAAGTGTATAATTGAGACACATCCAGATCTGTGGGGAAATACGTGCTGCCTGTCCCTGTTCCCCCACGAAAGTGTCCGGCAGTTTCATTGTTAAGCAGTTTGATGTCAGGGAGACTTGAATTTTCCAGCAAATTAAGACATCAGGCTTCTCCTTTGGAAGAGAGATGGCTACAAAGTACAGACAGACCTTTGCAACAATGCTTTGGGTTTCTTCTTTCAGTATGTGCCTAGCACCCAAACTTCTTGGGCTTGGGTTTGGCTGACTTTGTTACCTTTGAGCTCAAGGAAGTTTTCCTGTGGCCTCGTGGGCTTCTGCTCTCCAAGGCTCTGTCTGTGTCCTCCCCTAGTCACGAGAGTAAATCTTGGTCCCTGGGCTCCCGGGTGCCTTCTTCAAGGTGCGCAAGTGCCCTGGTTGTGAAAACAAGGTGCTAACTAACGGTTTCCGATTTTTGCGGGCCTGTGATTTTGGTATTTGCCCTTGCTGTTGAGTGGCCCGTGCTGTATTATTGATGCTCATCTTTGGTCTATGAGTTTATCACCGGTTAACAAGCAGAATCAGAACACGGAAACTGATATTCTGATTAAAAGGAATGTTTAATGAAAGAAAATAAATTGTGATGGAAAATGAACAGTGTGTAAGAAACATAACTACAGTTTTAACCTCCGAGGGACCCTAACACTGCCCTACCATGACTTCCATCCATACCATGCTAAAAGCGTGCTACAGTTCAAAGTTGTTAATATTCAGCTGGGAAACAGTATCCAGAGCACAAATAAATTATTAAGTGCATGAACTTTTTAGGCAGTAAGATGAACTGATGGGGTCCATCTGTGAGATCCAGGGGCTTTTTATTTGTGTGTGTCGAGCGATTCTGCCCTCTCCGACTTCACAGCCTTTGGTCTCCGGCCAACTGCATGCATAATTGATTCCACACGCACTATCATTTTCTTGATGTAATTGCTTTACTAAGATATGATGAAATCTAATGGATAATTTGCTATTTGAAAATGGGCAAAAAAGTGTTCATACTTTTTATTGGGGGGGAGGGCAACAGAGAAAGGGGTATTCGGATGACCAGCTGTTAAAGGAAACACACCAAAACGAAACAGGCAAAACTAACTCATGCGCTGTGCTTCAATCACGTTGCTTGTGGGTAGGAAGGTCTTTGTGACATATGGAAGCCAGTGTGTAAATCTCTCTTTCTATCTCTCTCTTTCTATCTCTCTTTCTATCACCCTCCTTCATTCCTTCTTTCTCTGTCTCTCCTCCAAACTTTACAAGAAAGGGATCCTAACAAGGTAAAAAGTAAACAATTTAGTCATCACAAGCCTTATTATTCAGTCTATCCAGGAGTTTTGCCATGTCGGTTTATTTAACTTCCAGGAATGTAAACACTGACACAGCCCTAGAAGCAGCCAGAAAGATTACAGTATTAGAGTTAAAAACCATGAGCACGGAGTAGCTGTGCTTTATACTCAGCTATAATAACATTTTACATTGAAACATAATGGTAAGTCAAAACCGACTGGAAACTTCTGCTTATATGGAGTACAAATTTCATTCTAATAGATTGGCATAATCTAGTGTACCCAGAGTAGATTGTTATATAATGGAGAAACTGTGTAAATGTCAAGTACACAAATAATTCTATGGGAAGTAAATGAAAAGTATTAGAATTTCTTAAATCACCATTAAATTTTGTTGGTGGGACCATCTCATTAGGCCCCTCAAAATCATGTGTGGCTTTGCATAAGTCTTTTAAAAATGTATTTTGAGGGAATTTACGGATGTTGAAACATTGTTTTAATCCAAACCAGTTCATGCTTTAAATGTACCTTAAAAAAATTGTACTGTTTTTCAAAGTACTTAAAGGGAGTGGAGGGGTAGAAAGCATATAAAGTGAATCCATCTCACTGTGGCAAACTGTTTTTCAAGTAAAGTCATAATAATGAACAACACATGATCTGAAATTTGATCAGCAAACATGTACTTATGCCAAGGAATTTTCTTTCTTTCGTTCTTTCATTCTTAACTCCTTTTTTCTTTCTTGCCTTCCTTCTTCCCTCCCCATTCCTTTTCCTTCCTTCCTTCCTTCCTTCCTTTCCTTCCTTCCTTCCTTCTGCCATTCACATACCAAGGTTCTGTAAATCAGTGAAGTGGGGGGAGATCAAATCATAATACACAGAGTGGCACAGCTAAGCTATCTTTTGGAAGAAACATTAAATTCACCACCACTAACAACAACAACCACAAAAAAACCTTTTTACAAAACTGGAAATGACAGAATCATTTTAAAAAGGAAAAAAAAAACAAAACCCACCCCACCTTCTGATGCTCAAAACTTCCAACTATTAATAGACCACCAGTGAGATAGGCTGTCTTTGTGCCTTGAAATGCAAAATGAGGGAAATAATTAGCAGAGGAACAAAATTCTCAAAATTTGAAGAACTTCTGTGATTACTGGGGGTACAGTGAAAAGAAAATGCAAATTTCTTCCTGATCTTAATTAGATTCGATTGTGCGGTGGGTGTGTTGGGTTTGGGGGGAAAGGCGGGGTAGGGAGTGGGGGAGGCGAGGGTGGGTGTTGAGGCAAGGGGCTGTGCGACGTGGAGACAGGTTAACAGGGGTCTGGTGATGTGGGGGGGCAGTGTAAGGGAGGAAGTTGGCTTCTGGCGCTGGTGCAGTAGAGGGTGCTGAGGTGGGGTGAGACTCCTGAGCCCTTAATTTAGCGGGGCTCATTTCCCTTGGGTCTAGGGGACTTATTTGAGGGGAGGGGTAGGCACTGAAATAAGAGCCAAGCTGCCTGAGGAAGGGGAAGCTGCCTGTGGGTTACTTTCCGTGACCACATGGGAGAGCTGTATGAAATGTTATGGGCTCTGCCTTGTGCGCCGTGGCCATCGCTCATCCTCTCAAAGGGGAGTCTGCACAGAACCCCCAACACCAGAGCACCGCCTCCCCACCCCACTCCAAACACACTCCTTGGAGTGCAGTGGTGGTAGTTGGCCCGAGTCCTGCCACAAAGTATGTGCAGCAAGTTTCACTGGCTGGATTTCCCCTTGCATGAAATAATAAAAGCCCTGGCCAAGGCTCATGAATCTATTTTTGTTTCATTAATATTATTTATTATGTATTTTATTAATATTTTTAGGAGGGACTGTGCTCTCATTTGACCATTTGTAGTTATAATTAATACATTCCGTACTGGTTGTAAAAAGTGTATTTGCATTTAATTGCAAGTCAGGCTAAATTAATGGCTATGATTTAAAATAAAACTCACTTAAAATAATCTTGCAGGGAGCAAAAGAAGGGACATTCCTTGCATTAAATTTATTTTCTGGGTGTCTGTGGTGAGAGGGTTGAAAGGATTATGCGGGTCCAACAGGAATCGTGTGTTTGCGTTGGAGGGACATGGGGGCCACACGGGGAAGGGAGGAAAACCTGGGCTGTAGGAGGGACAACCAGGGGCTCTGATCTTTCATGTAATTTCTGAGGTTACCAGGAGGGGCTTAGCAAAGTGGTCAAGTCCATCTGCTCCGGAGAGGTGGTAAAGAAAAGAGGTTAGTGGCAAGAGGGAAGAAGCACAAAGGGAAAATTGTACATTGGGAGCGTTGCTCTCGCAGCCGTGGTTGTAGCCAGACTGGTTTAGCAGACAGAATGATAGATTGTTTTGTCAAGGGTCCCAGGGTGTGCCCTGAACTTGAAGCACTTTGTTTATCTTGAATAGAAAGGGAAAAGCACAGACATAATCGATGTCTAGTTTTTAGGAGCTCGAAAGAGGTAGGAGAACAGAGAGGAGTCGGGGAGGTGGGGGAGGTGCAGGCCTTGGTTGTGGCTGTCCATTAACAGATGAACTTGGCCGAGGGCCAAGCTTTAGATGAGAGCGTGTCAGAGCCCCAGTGCAGCCAAGCCTTTTCAGTGTTTTTGTTTTTGTTTTTTTCCTTCCTTTTTCTTTCTTTCTTTAAAAAAAAATACATATATATATATATATATATACCTGGTGACTGTACATCAAATGCACCCAGGTCTTTGGCTAAAGGCAAGAAAAGAAAAAGACACACGGCTCAATTTTTTTCCCCCTCTGAACCAGTTGAGGCCAGTCTTTTGGCTATATACACAGGTTCTATCATCTTTCCTGGCTTGCCATTGGGAAAAAAAAGAGTTGTGATAACGCCAGTAACCCGAGGGCCCGGGATGGGAAGGGTTCGGCGTGTTCAGGAGAGCAGCGTGTGTGAGTGCGTGCGCTGTGGCCTACATGTGCCGAGCATGGGCGGAGCGGGGCCTGCTGGCCTGCCCGCAGGTAAGAAATGGGTGCAAAAGCTTTCTTTCTTTTTTAATGGCTGAAGTTAAACTCCCTGTTGGGAAAGACCTGTGAACCGGGCTGTTGGTAGCTGGGAAGGGTAATACACCAGCAAGGCCCAGGAAAGGCCCTGGGTGGGGAAGCAAGCGCCCGGGTTGGAAGCACAGCGTTTCTCCCACGTGCAGGACTGATGGCAAACCCATGTGTCTGGGCTTGTTTTATTCTCAATTATCTTATCTTCTTCGGTCTGTTTCTGTGTTTTTTAGTTTATTATGACATTATGCATTCACTTATGAGTGTTGGCAAGCAAGAGTCATCGGCCCAATAACTTCCTGACATTTTTAGCTCTTTTAATGTGCAGTCTTTGCCCTCCTGCCACAAGTGGCGAGGTAATTGAATTTCCCTGTTACTTACTGGCGGGAGGCATGTTCTGGTTCCCACCAGAGGAGCTTGCTGGCGCTAAAGCTAGGTTCATAGCATTCTACCTAAGGGACACTCGGGCTTCCAAGTGGTTTGGGGGGGCCTGTCCAGAATGCAGTTCATACAATAAAAGATTTTTTCTTTTTCCCATCATAGACTTGAAAAGGCATTATTGTGAACAGCCACATAAAATAGGATAAAATCATGTTTACTTCCCCAGGTTGAAGCCTCAGCAGGGAGGTAGACTTTTTCTCCTTATCTAGTAGCAAATAGAAACTGAGAAAATTTGGAGGCCTCTGGGGTCATCCTGTAGATAACCCAAAACACTCAGCCAAGCCCCTAGTTGCTGTTTTCACTCCTATCTACGTGTTTTTGTGACCTGCGTGGTAACATGGGGAAGTGGGGCTGAAAGAGAGGGAAATAAGCCCTTAAAAATATGTTTATCTCCTTTCATTTCCTTTTCTCCCTCTTCTTCAGCTTCTGGGCATACATGAAATAAAATGGTGAAGAAGTGCTGCCATTTCTAATTGTGTGAGCTTGGACAGATTTCTCCATCTCTCTGAGTTTCCATGTCTTCATCTGTAATATGGGGGGAGTTATAGGACCCCCTCCCCCATGAGGGACACCATTAGCATTGCATGAGAATGCTTGCCTGGTTCTGGTTCATGGTAAGCACTTGAGGAAAGTCAGTTATTATTATGATTCTGACTCATGGCTTAGCACTTTTCTCTCCCAAAAGAACTGGGGTCTCAACATAGTTCCTCACAGTGTGGGGGTAGTAGGTTGGGATGAGAGGTGAGCAGGGCAGGGAGGGTTCAAAGGGGCTCAGCGCCTCCTTCTGCCTCAGGGTGGGCTCCTGCTGGTGGAGCCTGTTGGCAAGGGGCTATTGGGTGGGAACAGTTGAGTAGCCATTGTAGATCTGGTGAGGTGGGGTGATTGGAGGGGCTTCTGCTCATTGGCAGCTCCCTCAGGCTTGGCCTCTCTCCCTACAGACATGGGCTGCATTACCAGGTGAGTATGCCTGGGTATGTGACACAGTCACTCTGGGTTCAGATTCCTGCTTCACCACTAACTGGTTGGGAGAGTTTGGGCGAAGCGTTTAACCTTTGTGCAATGCAGGTAACCCAGAGCACCTCCCTCATAAGGTGGGTTCGAGGGGTGAATGAGAGAAAGCACATAAATTACCTGTCACACAGGATGCACTCAGAGTTGCCATTGCTATGCTGTGTGTCTGATGCGTTGTCTCTCCGTTCCACAGCAACCCCAGAAAGGAGGTCCTGTTAGCCCCATTCGGCAGTTGAGGCAGTTGGGGTCCCCCAAGGGTTAAGTAACTTTCCTGAAGGTTCGAAGTCATTAGGGGTTTAATCCTTTGACTTTCAGGAATTATCCTGTATCACCTCCTCAAAATGTTTGCAGCTTTCTGCAGTGGAGCTGGGCACCAGTTGGGTGGGAAGCTCTGGTGCTGGCTGGTTGGCCCTCCTGTGGGTTCTGTGGTCAAGTTTTTTAGTCTTCTGGGAAAGAGAAGAATGTTCTCATCCAGTTCCTGGGCGGCTGTCCTGGGCATATTGGTGGAGTCTTGGAGCTGTTGGAAAGAGTTGCAATGTGAGGAATTCTGCTTTTCAAGTAATCACTTCTCCATCTGTCCAGAGTAAGGCAGAAATGGGGTGAGGGTCCTGTGAAGAACAGGAAGGAGGTTTTACTATTTGTACATGACTCGGTTAGGAGATAGCAGTAGGCTGACCAAGAAACCAAGCTAGGACTTTTAAGGGCTGGTGAAACCGTGCTTCCAGCATTTCTGTTCTGTTGTCTCTCCCGCATTCGCTTCACTGACCACACCTTTAAAGAGCGGGGACCATCAGAATTAGGCTCTGAGCAGGAGAGTGTGAGAGTGTATGAGGGTGTGTGTATGTGTTTATGTGTATGTTGGGAGTGCCGGGGGGTAATAATCTGCTTCTAGGAGGTTTTCATTATTGGCTGAACAAGTGCTGTGGTAAGGCAAGTCGGGAAAGCACATTAAGAGACCTGAGAAAATTTTTGAATGGAAACTGCAGTCAGCAACTCCATATGATCCACATGTGGCTTTCCCCGCGGCAAGTTTTCAAGTGCATGGTGGCCTCCCCTAGTCACTCTGCAGGCTGCTCTGACACCATTAATATTTGCTGAAGTAAGACCTGAGGTTCATTGCAGAGGGATTGCATAATGTATTCCAAAACCAAATGTCAGGGTTTTCCTTTTCATTACCCATCCTTTTGAATTGGCTGGGCCACCATGGACCACCATTGATAAAATTTCAGAGCACACTGGGTAATGGGGAGGCGCCTACTGTGTGGCGGTCCAGTGTGAAGAGTTGCCTTCAGTGGTGACAAGGCTGGGAGTGCTGCTCACTCTTCGGTGTTCTTCTCATCCATTTGAACCAGGGGAGGTTGTTCTGCTCAGATCCACCACCAAGGGCTACCCATGGGCCTGGATCCAGGAGGTTTTCTGAGTTGGGGGTGAGAATACATGTGGGTGAAGAACCTCAAGCCTTACACGTCAGTTCTCACTCTGCCCTGGGATTGGGTCCTTGCTTCCTTTGCGCTTGCCTCTTCCCCTGGTTCTCCACGTTGGGTCTGGCTGCCCCCCGTTCAGGACTGTAGCAGTCTTCCCCGATCACCCCAGGAGAGAAGCTCTGAGAGGCCCTATTTTTCCCCTCTCGTGTTCTCCCCATTCTCTTGAAAATCAGGCCAGCTCTCTGATGGTGGCCTTTTGTTTCTTTTTCTTTTTTGGTTCTGCCTTCATTAAGGTAAGCATGAATTTAATGTCCCAAGAGGCAGGCTGGTGACCCTTCAGGCCAAGTGCCTGGATGTGGCAACGCTATAATAAATATTGAATGGTGAGAGCAATGGAAATTTAACAAAGCCATAACCGAGGAGCCCGCAGAGGGGCAGCGGACTGGTTAAGAGGCTGTTGGATGAGCTGGGTAGTATTTCTACTTCAACCTGATTGAAATGTCGACTAAAAATCAATGCTGTTGACTAGTGATAATTTACAACGTTCCCGGTGCTAAGTAGTTCCCCGCTTAAGAATGCGTTGGCTGGGCAAAGATTAGTGCAGGGAGCTGTGCGTGTCACAATGAATCAGACGCATTATAGGTCAGCCCTTTATTTGTTTCATCATGACTTTTACACAGTTGTCATGTAATTTATGGCTGCTTTCACGTTGTCAAACATTTTCATTGCATCTTCTTCTTTAACACACTCCTGACACAGACACGCCGTCTTGGAAGGCTTGGTATTATTTCATAATCTGAGAGGAGGCCTATAAAACCACCAAATTACACTATCTTCAGGCTAATCTAAATACGCTGCAGATTAAAATCAGAGCTCATTTGTCCCTGATGCAAATTATTAAGTTCTAATTATAAATATCCATTTAATTACCCCATACATTTTTATTTTGCGGACCCTTTCGAGCACTGCTGTCTGCGACGGGGGGTGGGGGGTTGGGGGGGATGCATAGGAGACAATCCACAGTAATTAATGTACACTTCCCAAATGTAAAGGATAAACATATGCTGCTTTGTTTGTCTTATTTATTGATTGATTAGATGTATAGAGACTTTGGCATCGGCACAATCCAAAGTTGAAATCTTTTTTTTTTCCCTAAATGAAAACTATTTAAAAATCATTGGGGGGGTTGGGGGAGAAAGAACAAAATAGAGCCAATCCAGAGCTTTCTGCTAGACTACATCATCCTCAAATATGGGATTTTCACCAGATTCTGAATTTGAGTCAATCTAGATTTTGCAGAAGTTAAGAATGAGAGAAACCCTACCTGTTTTGTACCTAGACTGTGAAATCATTGTTATAGAAAAAACTAGTGTTTAAAATAAAAAAAAAAAGAAAGAAAAAAAGAAGGAAAGTCATCCTTATTTCCAGCCCTGTTGCCATTTTCCGCTAGGAGATATCATTATCTGCCTGTAATAGGAAGACAATCCATTTGACAGCATTATGATAAACAATTTTTGATTACCAAACAATAAAGTAAAACAGAAAGAGAATATAAAAATTTGTAAATCCCCAATAACTAGATGCTTCCTCTTCCACAAAGGCAGTGGAAAAATGACCAAAATGAGTTGGGAGGGTGGGGTAGAGATTGAGGTCTTTGGGGATTTTTCTAGAACCAAATTTTGACTTTGAGTGGGAGCAGGAAGACACTGGTCTGGGAACCAGTATGCCTGGGTTCTAACTCTGAGCAGTGAGACTTTGGGTTTCCTTCGTTTTAGTTTCCTTGTCTGTGGAATCAGTGGTTAGGAGCTGGTGCATCTCCAAGCCCCTGTCCTATACCAGCGTACTCTGAACACCGTAGGCAGATTGCCTGCTTCCTCTCCTTTCTGCTCTTTTTGGAATCTCATTGCTGAATGGGGCTCGCCTGCAGAGAGGACAGAATATTTTCTTTATTTGTCTCACAGGTAGGAGCTGTGGTGGAAATTAAGGCTTGGGCTCATGATCCCTCCGCAGAAAGCTTAAGAGCAACTTTCAGATTGCTGGAAGCAAAATTGAAGCATGGTATAATGGAATGGTGATAATTCACAGAAGTTTCCAGCCTTTCAAGATTTCTCCGTCTTTTAATTGTTGCAAGCTGTTTTGTGTGTGTGTGTGTGTGTGTGTGTGTGTGTGTGTGTGTTTTTAATATAAACTCTAAGGAGTGTAATGTGTATTTTTTCCAAGCTTGCTTTTTTGGGCAACTGTAGCTATGTCAAAATAGAAATACGTTTGACAAAGAAATCAGTTGAATTTAAACAACCAGGTATTTTAAATTCAATTAACTGACTGAATTCAGTGATATTTTCCTTCTTCCTCCCCCAAAAGCTGGTTTCTCTGTATGGACATAGCCTACATATGCTGAGTTCTTGGAGTTACAAATTCTTGCTTGTTAAAGGCATCCAATGCAACATGTTTAGAAGAACTCTCCCTCTGTTAGTGTTGAAGACAGCATAAATTGAGGGAAAATGTTCTTTTTTTATTCATCATGTAGGTAAAAGCATATGGCCTGTTCTGGGACATGTGATCTTTGCATTCCATTTTCTAAACTTGGTGTTTACCATTGACTTTTAGCACGGATGTTTCTGTTTTCCACACTGTCCAGCAAATACCATCTATGCATGGCATGAAATTCGATATAAAATGATGTTTTCAGAAGCATGCTGATAAACAACATTCAGAGTTACCCTTTGGGTAGTGATTATTTAAAACTTTCTTCTGTTAACCCATGTGCTAAGAAGAGGGGGGAAATGAACCAGTTGTGGGATACATGTTCCTTGTAGAACTCAGGCACTCTTGAGATCTATAGCTTCCATAAAAAAGCAATTTATTTAAATTGCTGCCTCTTTAATTTATAATGTTTTGGGGGATTTTTATTAGGAGTGCTCTATTAGGGCGCTGATAATCAGCTGTTTCAAACTTTGCCTTCTCTCCTGTCTCTGGCAGGAAAACAAAACAAAACACTAAAAAAAACAGGGAAAAGGAAAAAGTTGAGCCCTGACTCAAACCAAAGGAAGATAATGGGCAGACTGAATGAACGGCAGCCACCCAGAAGTGCTACTTTCCCCTTCAGTTATTACTTGAACAGAAAGCACGACGGCTTTCTTCATGCCAAAAAGATAGGTGACAAAATATGTATTCAGATACAAAGTTTAGGATTTCATAGCCCGATAGGCTCTCTTCTCCCCCCACCGGCATTGTATTGTGCAAATTATCAGCGGTGTATTGTTAATGTGTGATAGGATGCTACCTCTAGGACAGTCTTGGCTCACTAATGGGGTCAGCTGTGTCACAACGTGATATATGGATTATGTTTACCGTGGCATATTTTGTTTGCGAGCTGGGCTGTGAGCCGGGAGCATATGATAAATGAAGATACCCTACAGGTTTTCACACGAGGTCCTGTGGACCCACATCTCCAAAACAATCCAGCGTTGCTGATAATGGAGAAGTAGTTGTGGGGACATAATTGGCTTCAAAGTTTGAGATCTCCGGCTGAAGTTTAAGATGTGATAGTCCATTATGTTAATGTCTCTATTTAAAGCTTCTGTTTGACTTAAGTAAATTCTTTAGGGTTTGTTGTTAATATCTCAGTAAATTTGTGAATGGTCAGGCTAGTTAAGTAACTTTCCAGTGGCTTTCTGTGCCTTCATGATTCATTTGCATAGGCTCCTGAGTGTTTGTATGATTTCTCAATCTATTTCTCAAGTTTCAATGGCAATGAATGATTTTTCTTACTGGAGTCTTGTGTAGTACACCTGTAAAAGAGATATCTCTTTGGGAAAAAAAAAACCCTCCAAATACAGTGACTATCATCATAAGATGTAACACACACACATG
Organism: Taxidea taxus jeffersonii; assembly: GCA_003697995.1. Taxonomy (NCBI): domain Eukaryota; kingdom Metazoa; phylum Chordata; class Mammalia; order Carnivora; family Mustelidae; genus Taxidea; species Taxidea taxus. The sequence continues at coordinate 38,562 of ML103215.1, forward strand.
CTTATACATATGTACTACATGTATACACATATATACACATATACAGATATATAGTGTGTGTATATCACACAAGTGTGTGTGTGTATATATATGCATATATATATGCACTCACCATAGGTAGAGAGAGAAAGATTGAGAGAGAGTGGGAAGATCTTCCAATTTTCCATTAAGTAATATAAAAGTTCTAAAAAGTCATCCATATGAATACCTCTTTTTCATCACATTCCTATTTGATGAAAATCTGTTTCATGCTGTTTGTCTTTGAGGGTCTGTTGTTCACATACCCCTAGACTAAGGGGAACAGTTTCTGATTTAGGGATACCAGTTGCAAGCTGAACTCCTGGATGGTGGCCTATACCCTTTGCCTTCACAGAGTTGAGGAGTTTGGTCTTTCTCTTGGTGGCGATAACCCTTGTTGCAGAGTTCTGCTATGAGAGTGTTTCTTGACCCGCTCTGCATCTGGTTAAATGGACTTCAGTAATCTGTGCACAGTTACTTCTTACTTATTTTGTATCCTGAAAGATATTAAGTCCAACCAGCTTTTACCCACCGAGTCTACAGAGAAAATGGCCAGGCAATTTTTGTTTCAATCTCTGTGTCTCTCTGGAGCACTGGTTCCAGAGGCTGATCAATAGGTTTTATTGTAGACCTCACTGTCTCTAAAAGCATTGTGACCTTATCCTGTCTAAAAATAGTATTTGCTCTTGCCTGCAGAACCTTGACCTGTGAAAACCCATTTGGAACATAACTGACATATCTAGTCAGCTGTATATCCAAGACATGCTCTGTGAATGAATTCTGTGCGGAACTGTCCAGGAGAACACTTTCTTCGAGGAAAAATAAATACTAGTTCTGAACACTGGGAGTGTACCTGCTTGCCTAAAGCGGTGATGGGTCACAGAGTGGGGAATGAGGAAGATGCAGGAAATAGAGGGATGTTGAGAGGGGTGAGGACTCTCATGGAGGACTCCCAGGGGGTGCATTCGGTCCCAAAGAGGGCAAGGGACCACAAGGAGGAGTTTGGGATGAAGCGCAAGGTGGCTTTAAAATAAGGTCCATGACCCTTTTTAGAGAGCGTGATTCTCCAAATGCTTTTCTTGGCAGCTGTAGTCTTGAACCTTGGTAGAAGGGGTCCTCCAAAGCAGGACCTAGATGCAAAGAAGTATTTCTGAGTCTAAAGTAACTCCTCTACTTAATGATAAGGAATTATTGTTACTTTAATTTTTTTAGGTGTGAGAATGGTTTTGTGGTAAAAAAAAAAAAAATGAAGTCTTTAGCTTTTAAAATACATACTGAAGTATTTGGTGATGAAATGATAGGATGTCTTGGAGCACCTGGGTGGCTCAGTGGGTTAAGCCTCTGCCTTCTGCTCAGGTCATGATCCCAGGGTCCTGGGATCGAGCCCCACATCGGGTTCTCTGCTCATCAGGGAGCCTGCTTCCTCCTCTCTCTCTCTGCCTGCCTCTCTGCATACTTGTGATCTCTGTCAAATGAATAAATAAATAAAAATCTTAAAAAAAAAAAAGAAGTGATAGGATGTCTAGAATTAATGTAAAGAATCCAGTGGGCAGGGCTGGCAGTAGGGTTATAGACAAAACAAGTTTGGCTGTGAGTTGCTAGTGGTTGAAGTTAGACGACATGTACTTGGGAGTTGATTTATACCATTCTCCGTACTGCTGTATGTATGTGAGATTTTCCCAAAAATAAAGGTGCTGCCTCACTGCTCAAGAACAGAATGGCCTTGTTCAGTGGTTGTTTGTTTCTTCACCAAGAGTTCGGCTCAGAGGTAGTGAGGGAGCAGGTATCCTTTACGGAAGAAAGTACTTGTGAACTCAAGTCTTGTCTCTGGAAAGTTCACCGTTAAGGGAGGGTCCTCTTAGAGCCTTCACTGTAAAGTGTGCTTCATTCTCCTGGAAGAAAGTTGCCAAAATTTGTTTCAGCATGTGAAGAGGAGTTGGAGGTGGAGTTTCGTTGAGTTCCAGCACTGGTGCCTCTTTTCTTTGTGGTGGGTGTTGGCAAGAGCTGGTGGGAAATGCGCATTTACCTGGCAGTGTTGAGGAAGATAAGGCTCTTGAGTCTTCCTGTGGCCGTTGAGCTCTGGCTGTTTGAGAAAGATGTTTTCCCCGAGAGGAAGCTGACCATGCTCTCAGGAAGAGGGGGGACCACAGCACAGTGGAGGGAGCTCTGGGGCACAGCCTCTGGAAGATGGGGGTGCAGGCCAATGATGGCAGAGCTGTAAAGGGGCTCTGTTCTGTTTAGCAAAAGCCCCGGATGTGGCCGCTTTGCTTGAAAGTGAGGTCACTGGTGGTCCTAGTGCAGCCAGTCTCGTTAGAGGTGCGGTGGGCCTGGTCTCTGGCATCTGCTGCTGGGAGCTGAGACCAGCCTCCCCGAGCCATTCCCAGGCCGAGGTCCCTCTGGTTTCACAAAATGTCCGCTCCTGCTCACTTCATGGAGAGGCTATTATTAGCAAGTGTCACTCAGTTATCTGAGAGTGGCGCTTTTAGCTGCCATCGAAGTGCCTGACACTTGGGTGTACACCCAATTAAATTAAATTTTAGGCTGGTTTGGCTTCGCTGGCAGTAGACAATAGGACCAGCTGTTGTCGAAATGTAACCTGGCACCCTCAAGAAACTCTGTCTGTGCGCGGCCTCTCGCATGTGCACCTATGGGGTGCTGAGCATGCAGGTGACTCCGAGGTGGCGAAGGACCAGACCAGCCACCATTGTGGGAATGGGGAGCATGCCATCGCCTGGGGCTGACCACTGGGTACACCTCCATTATCTCTTCTCTACGGTTGCATCCCTTCCCAAAAAAGTGTTTTTCAGACAAATTGTTTCTCCAACTTGGTTTTATTTTGCTTGTTGACAGAAGGGAGTGTACAAAGCTAGAATAATCTTTGTACTATTTGCACACGCATGTCACTGTTTTTCTGCAAAGGGGCTAAGCTTGCGTGAAAACACCAATGGAAACCAATGGAAGGGTGTAGATGATTTCGAGCACGTTCCAGTGTGATGACCAAGATAATGTGATGGATGGGATAGGCAGGAGGTCTGGCTAATCCCCATCCTGCCTTATATCTCACACTCCCGTGGGTCCAGCAGGCACACCAACGTGGGGCTTGTGGGGAAGGTTTTCTCTTTTAGAGGCAAATGTCTTTGCTTTCTTTGGTTTTTGGTTGTGGTCGTGCCTGTGAATTTAGAATCTTTGGGCCTCCACTGTTTGTTTTTTTTTTAAAGATTTTATTTATTTATTTGACAGACAGAGATCACAAGTAGGCAGAGAGGCAGACAGAGAGAGAGCAAAGCAGACTCCCTGCTGAGCAGAGAGACTGATGCGGGGCTCCATCCCAGGACCCTGAGATCATGACCTGAGCTGAAGGCAGAGGCTTAACCCACTGAGCCACCCAGGTGCCCCTGGGCCTCCACTGTTGAGTCTCAGCAAGGCAATGTACATCAACATCACTTATTTAAAATTCTTCAGAAAAGTCTTCGTGGATAACTTCTCCTGTTAAACAGAATGCAAATGTGTACAATATTCCACCAAAGGGCAATGCTCTTTGCTTTTATAATCTGGATTTTAAAAAATTCTGTGGCACTTGATTTCATTTCCTCAGACACCAGAATTTATACTCACTGATTAGAAATACATTATGCAAATAATTCAGTTTACATATCCAAATACTGTTTTGCATCATTCACACCTCATGTCTTGAAAAAAAAAAAGTGAAATGTTTCCTCAAAATAAACAAAACCTGCAGAAGAGTTTATTGTAAGGGTGAAAATTAAAGAGGCACCCATTTGCCTGGGAACTTTTGAGGAAAATTTTAGTACTCGTGCATAATTTTGCACGTTGTTGTTGTTGTTTTGGCTTCTACCCATAGGACATGCCATTCAAGGTATATTATATTATCTTTGGCTTTCTGAATTTTTCAATTTTTGGAAAAAAGAAGCAACATGCTACATCAGATACACATTTGTGCCTATGTATCTACAGCCATAAATTGCAAGTTAAGCGGAGGAAATTGAAGGTGGTACAAACATTGCTTACCAGTGACATGAGTTTTCTGCTAGAAAGAGGAGAGAGCAGGGAGATGCAAATTTTTTTTTTTTTAATATTTTATTTACTTATTTTTTAGAGAGAGAGAGAGAGAGAAAGCGCAAGCTCAGGCAGACAGAGTGGTAGACAGAGGCAGAGGGAGAAGCAGGCTCCCCGCCAAGCAAGGAGCCTGATGTGGGACTCGATCCCAGGACGCTGGGATCATGACCTGAGCCGAAGGCAGCTGCTTAACCAACTGAGCCACCCAGGCGTCCCTTGATAACCTATATCAAGAGAGAGTTAACGGGGCATAACCATGAGGTCTTAAGTTAGAGATTGGCAGATGGAAGGCCTGAAAAAGTAGCTCTGCTTTCATTGGTTTTTATTGTCATTGGAGTAATTCAAGGGAATACAGGATGTGACCTGGTGGCCTCGTCTTTGGAACCACATTCCCGTGCCCACGTGAATGTCTAATCCAGTGGCTGTGACCTCATGGGTCGGAATAGAATTGGCGTTAGAAATCTGCCCAGGATTCCAGGGGCTCCAGCCTCACTCTCTGGGGCCATTCACCTACTGCTGTTGCAAAGCATGTCGGATTTCAGGAGGAATTTCCCTCCGAAGGAAGGAAGGACTGCAGGAAGGGAAGCGGGCCCGTGGGCGGGGGACCTGGCCCTCTCTCCTCGGCATGAGTGCCGTCATCCTTCTCTTCGGATGCTCCACACCCATCTCCTCTAACAGGTTACAGACACATTTTTGGCACTGCATAAAGTAAGCGTTCCAACATGTTTTTAATCTTTAACTTTCACGTCGTTAAAAGTCTGATGTACTGACTTTCAGCTGCCTGCAGATAGTTCAGGGCACAGCACCTGACAGGTGTAATGTCTTGTGTTTTATGTCTCTCAATATGGAGGTTATAGAATCAAGAAGGTTGCAAAATGCTTTAAAGATGTTGATACCCATACACCAAACTCTCATGGTTCTTAGGCTCTTTCTTATTTAGCTTTTACACCTACTTTTTTTTTTTTTTTTTAAGATTTTACTTATTTGACAGAGAGAGAGGTCACAAATAGGCAGAGAGGCAGGCAGAGAGAGAGGTGGAAGCAGGCTCCCTGCTGAGCAGAGAGACCGACATGGGGCTCGATCCCAGGACCCTGAGATCACGACCTGAGCCTAAGGCAGAGGCCTAACCCACTGAGCCACCTAGGTGCCCCCCCGCCTTTTTTTGTGGCCTGTATTCAAAAGGGGCCCTTGGTGTCTTGGGGAGACAGGAAACTTCTTGGCCTGGTGTAACCTACCAGAGTGTCAGGACTGAGAAATCCCACTTCTCTTCATCTTTCTCCTCAAGGGTTGAGAGATGTGTACCATAGCTCTTTCAAAGGACCAACTCTCCTGTTGTTGTGGGTCACAGGGAGACTGATTTGGTGGTACTGTGGCTGCAGGTCTCAAGTCGAAAGGCAGAAGGTCGGTGACAAGCAGCCCCATCAATGACCCCTGTGAGCGACTGCATCTTAACTCTTGCCCATGGAGCAGCGGCATGTTGATGGTCCGTCCAGCTTGCCTGAGTAGTGCCTGCTGGGTCCTCAGGAGCCCCTGTGGCCCCTCCTTTTACATCCTGGTTCTGGATGGACTTTTCAAGAAACTTGGTGATGATAAGTGGGCTCTTGAATTTTCCTCAGCATTCTCTGATGGGTTTGTGTGTCGTCTCTCACCCACCCCTGGTGGGTGGCGATTCTCAGATTGTGTGCGATGCTTCTCGCCTTGTCCCCCCATGTCTGCGTGTGTGAGAAACTGACATTTTCATGTGCGATGCCCTCCCATGTGCCGCTTCTGGCTGGCCCCACCTCCTAGTCTCCACTTGAGTAAGCATATTGAAATTCAGGTGACTTGGAATGTCATTTCGTAGGCATCATCTTGAGTCGGCTCTAACACAGACACGAAGTAAACATGTTTTATCTATACTAAGTAGTAACAAAATCATTTGGACTCACTTTGTGTTGAGCTGCATCACTCCCATGTGGATCTCGAAGTCTGATGCAGTGGGCCTTCCTCTCAATGTCTTAATGTGGTAGGGAAGCTCAGCAGGTGTGATGTAGGGACCCAGACAAGATGACCGGAGGCCCACCCAGCCTTGCTGGAGGGAATCTTGATACAGAAAACCTGCACCTCATTTTACCTTTTTTTTTTTTTTTAAAGATTTTATTTATTTATTTGAGAAAGAGAGAGAGAGATCACAAGTAGGCAGAGAGGCAGGCAGAGAGAGGGGGGAAGCAGGCTCCCCACTGGGCAGAGAGCCTGATGCGGGGCTCGATCCCAGGACCCTGAGACCATGACCTGAGCCGAAGGCAGAGGCTTAACCAACTGAGCCACCCCAGGTGCCCCTCATTTTACCTTTTTAAATGAAGGTAGCTATTTTTTTTTTTTTAAGTGCTTTAAAGAAATGTCTCCCTTTCCTTAAAATTGACTCTGAGGGCAAGGCTCTTATTCCTTTTTGACCAGAGTAGCTGAGCAATCAGAGACAAGGGTACAGTTTTTTGAGCCTAGTGTCCTTCATAAAAGGGGGAAGTAAGTATTCATGGTGCATGTTCTTTGCAGACATAGAGTCATGAAGTCCTATTATCTGCCCTCTCATTATATAGATGAGGAAGGTTGAGGCTGAGGAGGGGCGATGATGGGCCCAGAGGCGGTGATAGAATTGGCCCAGAGCCCGGGCCTCACACCCTTACCCTGGCGCTCTCCTGACTTGTAGAGCCTCTCCTCACCCAACAGGACCTCGGTTGGCCCTCCTGTGCTTTGGTTGAGAGACTCGTGCTACCCGCGATGCCTTTATGTGTGATGGCTGGAATGCCTCTGAGAACTGGAGCTTTGCTGAGGAAGATCCGTGCTGTGGTCCTGTGCTGTGCCCTTTCCTCAGGGCCTCCTTCTTTCCCTGCCATGTTTTGGGCTGGCTTGGCTGCCATGTTTCCTGATATGCCATGTTTCCTACCACTCATGCAGAGTGGTAGTTCTGAGGTTTGCGCCATGTGTACATGGAACAGCTTGGCATTTTTATCTGGATCATTGAACATCTGGTTGGGGTGGAGCTGGGGTGGTGGGGGAACCTGTACCCTCTCGGTGACAGACAGGTCTCTAGAATTGACCAGCTCAACCTCTTCCTCCTCCACATGTGTTCTTTTTTTTTTTTTTTTTTAAGATTTTATTTATTTATTTGATAGACAGAAATCACAAGTAGGCAGAGAGGCAGAGAGAGAGGAGGAAGCAGGCTGTCCGCAGAGCAGAGAGCCCGACGCGGGGCTCGATCCCACGACCCCGGGACCATGACCTGAGCGGAAGGCAGCGGCTTTAACCCACTGAGCCACCCAGGTGCCCCCACATGTGTTCTTTTAAAAGACATCTCTCAATAGCAGGAAATCCTTCCTTTTTGCCTACCTTAAATCTCTTATGCTTCAGTTTAGACCCATTTCCTCTTCATTCCAGAGAAGACCGCGTTTCTTTTTTTTTTTTTTCTAAAGATTTTATTTATTTATTTGATGGATAGAGATCACAAGTAGGCAGAGAGGCAGGCAGAAAGAGAGGAGGAAGCAGTCTCCCCGCTGAGCAGAGAGCCCGCGATGCAGGACTCTATCCCAGGACCCTGAGATCATGACCTGAGCTGAAGGCAGAGGCTTAACCCACTGAGCCACCCAGGTGCCCCAAGGCCGCATTTCTTATCACTAGCTTTGAGCTGAAACCCCTCATATTTTAGAATCCTTTGCTCTGCTCCCTGCCACTTCTCCTTCCTGAATAATCTCTGTTCCCTGAACTTGAATTCACGGTCTATTATCTTTTAACCTATTTATTATTTTTGTGCCCCTCTTTAGAACCTCCTGGTTCTAACCTTCCCGGATCTTTTACTTGAACACCAGTCTGATTACTATAGAGTACATTGGTGAGATACTTGGTGTTTTCCACATTCCTTACCCTGAGATCTGCACTCAGGTATCTTGCTTACTTTTTTAATAAAAAGCAGATATTCATGTTCAGCTCTATGTCCATGAGGAATTCTAGAGCTTCTTCAGCTCTTTTTTTTTTTTTTTTTCCAGCAATGCAGAGTTTATTGAGCCATAGTATAGGGATACTACAAAGCTCCCGAGGGACCAGAGGGAGGGGACCTGAGAGGGTTGCCCTCTTCAGCCATCTTCGAGTGCTGTTAAACTTTCACTCCCAACTGTATTGAAGCCACACCTCTCCCTTCCTAGACTCCCTTCTCTGTCCTTGTCCATACTGAACCTAGTTCTCCACTCCTATCCCAAGCCACCGGCCACCTCTCTGCTTTACCAGGGGTCGGGGGGTTATGATCCTGTCTCTGAGGGTGCCTCCTTCCTCCTGGCTCTTCTCCCAGTGACTCTGTTCATGGAGGCTGAGAAATACAGTGAGTGGCCTTTCTTGCCTCACTGCTGATGAGAGAGCTGTTCATAACTTTCTGCTGACATCTGGAGAACGTGGGCTTTAGAGGAGCAGAGCCCAGATTCCCTGGGAGCCAGCAACCTATGTTATAGTAATAGGAGTTGGTCATTGTGTTTATTTTTTTAAAATATTTTATTTATTTATTTGACAGAGATCACAAGTGGGCAGAGAGGCAGGCAGAGAGAGAGAAAGGAGGAAGCAGGCTCCCCGCTGAGCAGAGAGCCCGACGCAGGGCTCAATCCCAGGACCCCGGGATCACGACCTGAGCCTAAGGCAGAGGCTTTAACCCACTGAGCCACCCAGGTGCCCCGGTCATTGTGTTTAATAGTAAAACAAAACTGGGGCACCTGGGTGGCTCAGTTGGTTGAGTGGCTGCCTTTGGCTCAGGTCATCATCCCAGGGGCCTGGGATCAAGCCCCATGCTGGGCTCCCTGCTGAGCGGGGAGCCTGCTTTGCCCTCTCCCTCTGCCTGCCACTCTCCCTGCTTTTGCTCTCTCTAAGATAAATAAAATCTTGAAGAAAAACAGGGAAAACAAAACCGAAGTACATATGAAAAGCGTATCTGCTCTGTGTGCTGGGGTGAGGAGAGGTGACTGCAAGTGTGTAGGATGAGATGAAAAGCATTACGGACATGGGAAAGCATTTCAGAACACACAAACATGGCATGAGTAATGGCAGGCTAATAGCCACAGGCTAGATTTTCAGCCCTGCCTCCCGTTTTTTATAACCCCATTCAGTCAGTTAAGATGTATACGAAGTGGTAAGAAAAGGGACCGCCTGCCCTCTGCAAGGCATTTGTAGCCCAAGACCCCCCCATGGGTTTGGCCCAGCAGAGCCCAGAGAACATCCCCTGACTGGATCTTTCTCGGACTGACTTGCTCACTTCCTGGTCTACCCAGCCCAGAGGTAACTCGGTAATCTCCACTGTATGACCTCACCGTAGGCCAAATGGCTTGGGAACTTTCGCCTCCTCCTGTCTTGTGTCAGGAACACAAATAGGGAAGCTGGGAGGTCGAGGCATGAGGTGTCCGTTGGCAGGCCCTGCATCCATGTCAGACCCTGCTTCTAAGTGGCCCTCTGTTTGCCACCTCATTCTCCTGAATGCCCTGAAACAGCCCTGAAAGCACCGGGCTGTTTCGAGGAATAAAGAGATGGCCCGGTCCCATACACAGGCACTGAGTGCCTAGTTCTGGCTTGCCTTTCCCTGAGCTGGATGGCTCCAGGGCTACTCCCCCAAGTCACTAGGAGCATATGAGTGGGGACCCAGCAAAGTCCTGCCTCTTGTCAGGAAGTGGCTGCAACCCCTTGGTGCCCCTTGGAAGGAGTGTGGCTCTGAGATTAATGAGAGGGTGTTAGTAGTATTCGTACTGCCTCCTGGAGGCAATTATTTCTTGCTGCCCAAACTAGAACCTTTTGGAAGGCAGGGATCACGTTTTATTTTTTATATTTTCGTGCCCCACATAATGCTGGTTTATATATGGTCTTTAGTTCATTCTTTGTTCTGGCTGATAGATTGAAAATTGAAAGGCCAGGCTTTGCATTGGAGCTTGGCTCCGTATGGGGGAAAGGCACAGAGGCTAAGTGAGTTTATTTTCCTCTTTTTCCCTGTGGACAAAGATACGGAGGGGTTGGGACGGGTGTGCAGTCTTCGAGGCCTTCACTGGCTGACAACTTTTCTCTTGACCGAGCCACGAGCTCTTTGCTTATAGCTCTGCCCCTTCCTGCCTGGAAGTTGTGTGGGGGAGGCTCATCAGGGCTGGGCAAACACTGCGGTCGACAGCTAGGGACACCCTGGGAGTGAGGGAAGCTGGGAGCAGAACATACCAGAGGGAGCATAGCCCATGTTCAGGAGGGGGGTATTGCTTTTCTTCAGATAGCTCTGGCTGATGCTGGCTGGGGTTGAAATGGGGATTCTTTCTTTCTGGGGTATGTGTATGCAAGACTTTTGATATTTGGGTAGGGAAATCCTCTCTTATCCGTGGAATTCACTAACTCTTGTGGTGTGTTTCCCTTGCAGTGTTGTGAAGAGAGTCATCCAGACCAACTAGATTTATTTGTACAGCTCTGATTTCTTTCCTAAGAAAAAAAATTGCAGTTGAAGTTTATGTTTAGATGGTCTGTTCTCCAAGTCCCAGGCCTGGCCAGAACTGGGTTGCTCAGCAGGATTGGGCTCAGCGCTGCTGTCCCATCCGTGGCCAGGGCAGCTGTGACCTGTCTCATGGTAGGGGAGGTGGTCCTGCATGAAAGCATTCCCCTTGAGAGCCTTCGGGAGCACTGCTGGCTAGAAGTGCTCTTAGAGAAGTCCAGGAGGAAACGGCTGAGTGGCCAGAGGTCCTTGTGCTCTGCCTTGGCCCCAGCCCAGATCAGGCCATCTGCCTGCCTCCCTCAGGCCAGGCTGCCCTCCTGCCTCCCCTCCAGTTCCTTCTTTGGAGATTTAGGACTGTGGCCTTACAGAATTCAAGAGAGTGAAACTCAAATCCAGGCCTTCCTCCCCACACAGGCCAGGAGGGTTCTCTTCCATGGAGTTGCTTATCTGTGGAAGGCAGTGAGTTGCTGGCCTGTTGAGAAAGTGGGTCTCCTGCCCACAGGACCCCTTTGCTAGTGTGGACGCAGCTGTGCTCTATTCAATTACTCCTAAATTTCCCAGGTATTGGCATCATGGGGGGTGTTAGTTGTGGCAGGAGACATTTTTTTTTTTTTCGCCATCCTGGCCAAGGGATGAGTTAGTTCTGTTGTGGATGGGAGCAGGTTGCCAGCCCTCGGCTGGGGATGGAATCTAGAAGGGAGAGGCCAGGACAAGGAAGGTCCTGGCAGGACTTGACGATAAGCTCCAACAACAGAGAAGAAGCAGGAGTTCTTGCTAGAGACAGAGGCAGCACCCACCCCTGGTAAAGGCGCTTCTATGGGTGCTTGGCCTTAGGGTGCCTGGCCAGTGGCTTCTGCAACATAGGCTCAACAGGGGCGTGGAAGCAGCATCTGCCTTACCACTGGGTCTTGAGCATCCCTGAGAACTGGGCCCTGGGGGCAGGGGATCCATTTAGTGTCACTCTTAGCACGAAATTCCTTGTCCCACCTTCTAACATCTTGTGGTGTTAGAAGGTGGGACATGGGACTGGGGCATGATAGGGGCTGCTGCAAACCTAATTAGCATGTGAGTCCCTTACTCTGGTCCTCCTCCTTCCAGGGGAGAGCATTTCAAAGAGTTGTGGCAAATGAGAAAGACAAATTCACCACCCCTCCAAGGATTTGTGCCCCATGGATTTTGGTGCTGGCAGGGATAGGTCCTCCCTATCCCTGAAACTTTTTAAAAGGTGGCCGTTCTGTGGGCTGTCCGTACGCTGCCTCTCTTGTGGGGGTAACTAGAGATGGTGATGTGGTCAGATGTGACCTGTGAGCTGTGCCCTGGGTGTCTGTTTCTGGGAGACGTTCATCTCTGAGATGGCTAAGTGGTAAAACGCCTTTCTCCTGTGTCATCCAAAAGGATATCATGTGGGTGGGCTGTGTGGTCAAGTGTACTCCTTAACTTTAGATGTGTTGCAGTAAAACCTGACTGTTCTCCTACCCCTCCTTCAAGGTGACTCATAGTTGAGAAATTGAAAGAAAATAAACGATCTTCACCAGACGGTGAACCTCTCCAGGCACTGAACCCATCTCTAGTAACAGGGATGCCCTGATGCCTACATTACGGAAGCCTCTTGAATTAGATAAACAACATGGAGTTATTCAGGGCTTTTGTTTTCACAGGACCAGGGAATGAGAGCTGAGAGGAGAGGCAGAGGCTATCTCATTTCATTTTGGTTTTTACTCGGCATGTGTTTATTGAACACTTACTCTATGCCTAGCACTGTGCTGGGGGTTAGATGTGCAGAGGTGAGCAAGACCAGATCAGTTTCCTCTCATGGAGTGTGTGTGTTGGGGGAGCCGGGGGAGGAAGGGGGACAAATCCCATATACCCAACGGCCAGGCATACAGCCAGAAAAATCTAAAGCACACAGGCAAAGAGAAGGCAAGTGACTTGGCCCGGCCACCCTCAGCCACAAACCCAGATAGGTGTTTCCGAGTCCCAAAGTCATGCTCTTTTTAGCATGTCAAGGAGCTGTCTTTAGCAACTCAACTTTTATGTGTGGGGATCTAGATGCCTCTGAATTGCCCCCTTTAGAGCATCCTAGGTAAGCAGGCTTCCCCTTGGGACAACTCCCCAGGGAAGGTGCGCATAGAACTTCTGCTGCGCCCATTTCAAGTGTTTCTGAGCCTTCCACTCATGTGGATGAAGTTGTAGCCCCTGGTTGCCGCACACATTCTCATTTTGGAGTCAGCTGAGACTCTTGTATGTCCTGGGAAGACATCCTGGATCTTTGGTCCAGTTAGTCCTAAGCACTGAGCCATACCCTTTCTTTGGCATTTGGATACTTGTCCCAGTTACTGGACAGCCAACTTGGTGAGTTGGGGGCAGCAAGGAAAGCATCTCATATTCTTATTTATTTGTTTGTTTGTTTGTTTTGAAAGAAAAGGATTCTCACTCGTTTTACCTGGTCTTCCTGTTCTTGCCTCCATGGAAACAAAGTGCACAAAGCTTGGGAAAGAATTAGTGACACTCCTCCCCACCAGTGTCTTACATTACGAGCTTCCTCTATGCCTCCTGCATTTTCAGTGTACTGCAGCTTTCCTGTGGCTTGGAAAGTCCGTTGACTGAGTGATGATTGTTTTCATGAAACGGTGCAACATGTAAAGCAACGGTTGTCATTAGTAGCGCAGTTATGTAGAGAGTCGCTCTTTAAGCCTTCAGTTTCAAATCAGATTAGCGCTCTGTTAACTTAAAATAGCCCCAAAAAAGAAGGAAGAAGAAAAAAAGAACTGTCGGAAATCAGAGGGAAATATTAGCATTATGAAACATGTTAACAAGTGGCCATTAGCACTTTATGTCTGCATGAATAGCATCTTTAAGTGTTTTATTGGTAACAGAATAGAGTGGAGTCACATAGAATGGCATTACTTTTCAAATTGGCAAGTTCTTTTAATTCAGACTTCTCCTTGTTATTGCCTACTGGGGAGCATTTATTCACCTGTCAAAATGTACACCAGGGTGGGAAAAGGTACTTTAGCTGTTCTGGCTGATCTCAGGCTCTCAGGTGTTTTGTCCCTCTACCAGACTGCTCCCCCCACCCCCACGCCCCCCTCCCCTACCCCCAGTGCCGATCCCTACCGGGAGGAAGGTGAGTCTGAAAGCATAAACAAGGGGATGAGTGATGCTCTGAAAGAAACTGGCCCCGTGCCCCCACACAGCCTTGGGGTGCATCTCAGAGTGCCTGGACGCATGGCTGGCCGCAACGGGGTGTGTTTGCACAGATCGCTGAGCTAGAGGAGCTCTGAAGAGCTGCTGGTGGTGGGCACCTCCCCAGGCTCTTAGCTTCTCCTTCTGAAGGCTCCTCCTATGCCTTAGGGAAAAGGTTCCAATTTGATCTTGATTGGCCTCTCTCAAGAGCACCCTTCCCTTCTTTTTCCTTTCCCAAACCAGCTGAACCCCTTTATATTACAGTGCAAAATGCTATTATTCCCTCTGGGCCTCAGGGCCTATGGGGAAAATGAAATTTGGCAGAAACTCAGACTCCAAAGCCAAAGTGACCCCAGGTCTGCCTGCCTGATGGTTTTATAGATATGGCGTTGAGTGGCCTCCTGGCAGTTTGGGATTCTAGAGGTTCCCTCATTCATTTTTCAACACGTTTTTTGAACGCTTGCCATGTGCCAGGAACTGTTCTCGGTGTTGAGCACATAGCCATGATCAAAGCATTCAAAAATCCCTGACCTTGTGGCGCTCCCATTCTAGCTGGGGAGACAGACAGTAAATGAATAAACATGTGAATTATATAGTGCATCAGAATAGCATCTGACTGCTTTGGAGAAAAGTAAGGGGGGGACGAGGGATAGGGAATGTGTGGTGGGCACACTTTAAATAGGATGGTTAGGGAAGCAAAGGCTCCAAGGAATGAGACAATCAGCCATATGGATTTCTGGGGGGAGGAGGGTTCTGTGCCAAAAGAATAGCAAATGCAAAGACTTTGTCTGGTTGGAGGAGGAGCAGGGGGCCCTTGGTGTCCGAGTGGAAGGAGTAAAGGAAGTGGGTAGGAGCTGAAGTCCAAGGGATAGGAGTCTAGTGCCTTGTCAGCCATTGTGAGGGCTCTGGCTTTGACTCTAAGAGAAAGCCACTGGAGGAGTGACCTCATGTGACTTAGGTTTCCAGAAGGTCACTTTGGCTGCTTTTTGAGACTTGTGTGTGGGGAGGTGAGGCAGAAATATTCGGGAGGCTGTCGCCAAAATCCAGGCCCTATCATGGCAGCTCGGACTGTGGGTATGGACATGTGGAGGAGGCTAGATTCTGGAAACATTTTGAAGGTGAAACAAAAAGGAATCGCCGACAGATTGGGCATGGGCTGGGAGAGTTGGAGGAGACAAGGTGGACCCTGAGATGTTTGGCTTGGTGACCGGAAGGATGGAATTGCTGTTTCCTGGGATGAAGAAGGCCCTGGGAGGTGTTTGAGAGGATGGAGCTGCTTGTTCCAAGCCATGGGGCTCCTCTTCCTCTTCTGCTTTGGGCCACAGGCGGCCATTAGCCTGTCCTGCTCAGGGAGGGTTGGGAGGGAAAGGAGTGTGACCCTCATGGGGCAGCTGAGAGACCTCCAGTAGACTGCTGGGAGCTGAGGTGGCTTAGGTCAAGCTCTAACTTGTAGTTGTTTAGAAAAGGTGCTTTTCTGGAGCTGTTTTGTTCCATTTCTTTCTCTATTGTTTGTTAGCTACCAAAGACAACTTGATCTTTTGACTCAGAAATATGTGCTTTGTGTCTTGCATTTCTTTTCCTCAGCTTGTTTTCTCAGAGCTCAGGTAAATCATCAGGGGCTGCTGGTGAACCATGGGATTTGAGAATCCGAATCTGAGCTGCATCTTTCCCTGGACTTCACCCTCCCCAGGTGCCGGAGGATTATCAGGAATCCATGGCCACTGTGTCTTATACCTGTAAAGAGTCCTTTTCTGAAGATTTCTCAGAGGCTCTGCTATACCCAGATCTGCCATTCACTCAGCCTGGGCTTTGGAATTTCTTATGGAAATCTGTTGTCCTCCTTTCCATAGGTCCTCCGCCTCCCTTTCCCCATTCCTGGAAAGAAGCTGGCTGGCAGATAGAGTGTTTTTCCTTGAAAGGAGAGAGGAGAGCCCTCTAATGGAAAAGTAAAATAATTCCTGGAATTCTTATTCCACCAAAGCCAGCCAAAGCTGAGATGAAGTAAATTATTTGGGGGTAATTTGCAAGGGCCTGAATCAAACAAATTGCTTTCTTGCACTGACCTCAGCTTGAATCTTTAGACCAAAGGCTGGTGATGTTAGGACTTTGATAAGAGTGAGCATTTTTATCTGAGTTATTTGGGGGAGGGGGGCTTCTAGGCTTTAGGACTCACAGGTGAGCATCTTTTGCTAGCAGAAGACTCCTTATCATAGGAGGCACTCCTTTGCCCTCACGTCTCAAAAGACCTTATTCAATAACAGCATTTAGAGCTTGAGTTTATTAACATCCATACAAGCAGGCTTTAGCTTTCTCTTTATCTCTTCCACGGTGCTGGCTTTGCTACATATAGGACAGGTTATTCTGGAATCCAAGGTGGCCCAAGGAAGAACCCACAGAAAGGTCTAGGCTGCCAGCTTAAAGATTCACTCTGTTGTCGAAGACGCTCTGGGGGAAATCCAAAGACCTTTCCCTCGGTCCCAGATGTGTAAGCACCAGCCTCTTCCTGAATCAAGCTGGCATGGGTTGCTGACATCTTTCTTCTCATAACTATACCCCTCCTTGACCAGTTTGCTGAGGTGCCTGAGATCCCTTGCCTGCCAAGCATATCCTTTCTATCCAGAGGAGAACACTGTCCTCCTCAGAAAGGTTTAAAAGCCCAGCACAGTTCCCCATAAGCTGTTCCATAAACTTAAAACTGCATTCCTTTAAAAAATGTGTCTTGGGGATGTTTGTCTCACAGCAGCTGGCAACCTCCTTGTTTTTGAAAATGTCAGACTTAGGGTCTGGGCTGCCCTATTGGCCCCCTTCACTATGGCAGGGACAATGGCCTGGGGCGTAATTCAGTGTCCCCCAAGAGGATTTTCTCTGGCACCTCTTTCACATCATGTGGTGCCTGCCACATTTGAAAACAAGTGTGGCTGAATTTGAGTTTCCTCCTATTTTTTATTTATGTAATATTTTGAAGTTGTTACTTGGATGGGCGGGGGGAAGGGTAGACAACCCTAGGGCAGTCGGCATGTTAGGTTGGCTCTTTGAGATGAATAACTACTTAGCTGTTGCTCAACTACTTTTGTTTGTGAAATAAAGGGTAGTAAGCACCATGACATCAGAGTATTTCAGGTTTATTGTGATTTTTTTTGTGTGTTTGTATCTGCCCTGCTCAGTTAGGGCATTACCCCTAACCCCATAGGAACGAACACCGAAGACCATATGATTTTAAAGCTTTAGAAATCTGTGTGTGTAATAGTCTTTTGTGAATTTTTTTTTTTTTTTTTGCTTTAGAAACAGTAATAATAATCCATAGTAATTATCCTGAAGTATGCTGTCCTTTGTTACCGGAGCACTGGATTAGTGTGAAAACGTGTCCTGTATACAGTTCCAACAGCTTGATTTTGCTTCTTCCTTCCCCCTTCAACCCCCCTTTTCTGTCTTGTGCTGTTTGGAAGACAATTTCCACATTTCTGCCATATGTCTTAGAAAAGCTCAGGACTTAGAGACAGTAGCAGACTTAGGACAGCAAGCTTAGTTCAGGTGGGAAAGCAGCCCTGTACAGCAGACATGGTTATGCAGACCGAGAACTGTTGAAACAGCTGCATTTGGAAATCGGGCTTCCCCTTGCCTGCCCTCTTTTCTTGAGAGACTCCCAAACATCTGAAAATGCAAAAGCACTTCACCAGGTTTTAACTTTTCTGGCTCAAAGAGAAGCAACAAGAGCACAGCAGTCTTTGTATGTTTTGTAGACATTTTTTGATCTTTTCAATCAAAACAGGCCCTTCCCTCCCTTTCTCCCTCCTTCCCTTCCTCCTTCCTTCCTCCCTTCCTTCCTTCCCTCCCCTTCTCCCCCTTTCCCTCCCCTCCCTTCCTCCCTCCCTATCCTCCTTTTGTTCCTTCCCTCCTACCCCTTCTCCTCATTTCCCCTTCCTCTTTTCCTTCCTTCCTTCCTTCCTTCATTCCTTCCTTCCTTCCTTCCTTCCTTCCTTCCTTCCTTCTTCCTTGGTGCCTTATTTTCATTCTGCTCAACTGGAAGAGCATTTAATCCTTGGCCTCCTGTCTGTTGAGATATTATGTTTTTTTAATAGTGCTTGTTTATGACTAAGGTCAAAGACAGTATTTCAGAACAAAAATTAGAGTTAGTTCATAATTGAGTACATATGTATGTAACTGTTTATTTTTATAGTTTGCTAATTTATTTTTAAACCGCTCAGTTATGCCAACATGTTTATAGCTCTGCTTATCACGTGCCTTACTAGTCAGGGTGTTAAAAGGCACATGCTTTTCAATAGTTTGGATCCCGGGTTAAATTAGGTAATGCTATCAGGTAGCAATTTAATTACATTAATTGAATGTTTAGGTGGAAAGGTAGTTTGGCAGAGGCTATAATGAAATAACGTTTATAAGTACACATGTATAAATCTCAGTATTACAGACATTATTTGAGGTTGCTGACAGAGAAATGGATATAGATCAGGCGTTTGGAAGGAAACGTGAGGGGGCTCCAGCATCCATGGTAGATGCTGCCTTCACACTCTCAGAGGCTGCTGGGCACGGCCATTTCCTTTGTGCGCCGCCTTTTGTTGTTATCATTAGGCCTCTGAGCAGAGATACACAAAAGCATTAGGGTGGCACTTTCCTGGGTGGCAGCCTGCCCACTTGGGCTGGCTCGCTGAGCCCAAGAAGATAAGACACAATCCAGTGAGGCCTTTGTCACCTTGGAGGGTCAAGGCTTGGCACACTTGGGTCCATCTCCATGGCTCTCCAAGCCAGCTCTGTCTGGAATCCGAGGAAGGCTGTGTCAGGGTTCCAGGACATCCTCCCCGACCAGGGTGGAAGCAGCTGGCAAGGAGAGCCCTGGGGCGTAAGGTGTGGCACATCAGCCCACAGATGTTGCCTGTGAAGGTGGCTTCCTCTGATGCAGTGGGAGTTCCTAGAGGGGGCCGGAGCCCCAGGCCCCCAGTCAGCCACCTTCCCTTCACGCCTTTGGACAAAGTGGGAGAGCTGGCATTTGGGTAATGTGACAAGTTATTTGGGGCCCGGGTGCTCCTTCCTACCTCTCTGTGATTTAGTGTGGTGGGTGTCAAGTGATTGCTTGCAAAAAGGGACTTTTAGGTGTGCTAACAGCAGATTCTTTGCCTCTGAGTCATTCATTGTCTTCTGATGCCATCTGGTTTCACCGGGCTGTGGAGCCTGGCGTGGTGTCCCGTCCCCTGCAGCACCCTGTGTGGGTTATTTACCAAATGCCACCGTGCCTCCCTCGCAGCGTCTGGCAGGGAAATCAGGTGGGTCTGCTGTAGCTGCTGGGTGTTCTCCGGATGCAGAGTTTTCTGCCCACCGTTGTTCTGGAGGATACTGTCCCTACCTCCCTCAGGTGGATTTGTTCCTGGCCATATCTGTAGTTGGCCCTTCCCCTTGGGAGTCAGCCATGAATGACTTCATCTAAAATTCAAGACCCAGATGGAGGCTTACCCTCCTCAGCACTGAGTGGCCACCTTGGGTCCCTTGCTTCTCGGAGGTGGGGGTGGCTGTGATTTCAAAATACCCTTGCTTTGGCCAGGGGGTCTCAGTCTGCTGAAAGAGAGCTGGGCGAGCTGGAAGGAAGGGTGGGCACCTGTGCGTTCGAGGGGAAGGAGTCCTGCTGGTTGGGACAAGAAGGTGAAGGAGGGTTGGTTTGGCCCCCAAGGGACGGACAGGAAAGCACTCATTCCTGGTTGCAGATGCAGTGTTTGTCCAGCTGAAAACAGCCCCACTTGGTTGACTACCTGATGAGTGATTTTTCTCCAAGTTGACAGCTGCTCCAACACATTTCACCTACAAGTCCTGACAACGTGGTATGTTCTTTTAGGGCTATTATTACCCCAGTAGGCATTTGGAAGAATCTGGAAGAATGGGGTTCCAAGGGACAACCTTGAAGCAATTTCTTGGTATCTGTTCCCTCCTTTCTTGCCTACCCTCTCGCTTTTTTTGGTTTATGAAAAATTGGACCCATCCTTTTCAAGTATCTACTGTGCTCTTAATAATGAGAATGGCAATAAAATCACAGTATGTTTATAAGGTTCTTGAATAAGCCCTTTGATGAGCATTGTCAGATTTGAGCCTTACCTCATGAGTTAACTTGTGAAGAGGCAGAAGAGGTGGCATATGAAGCCCAAAGAGGTTAAAGGGCATGTCTGGTCTTACACGCCTGCCCACAGGACAGATAGTCAGGGCTTGCAGAAGGCTACTTTTTGGTGGAAGGTCTGTTTGAACAGTTGGGAGCAAGGACATGCCGGTGGGAGTGCTTCCTGGTAGGGGAGCCAGGTGATGGGAATTAGGATGATCTTTGAGGGTCTGCAGAGGCAGAAATGTGCCTGACATTCAGCCTTTCTGTATACTTCATGAGTTAATTCCCGTAACCCCTAAGCACCAGGGGAGTGTTAAGTTGGAGATGCTTCTCAGTAAATACCCCAGGTACAGTTCCTGGTAAAGAGCAGTCGCTGTTTCTTGAGCTTACACCCGATTCCCTGCAGTGCCGAGGGAAGGCTCGGAAAAGGAGGGTTTGGGGGAGATGGACACGGAGCTGGGTTTTTTCTCACACTTGGTTTTGTTTGACTTGAATTTCCGGGGTTCTGGGATGCCGAGTTCCCATTGCAAGTGTAAATATAAAAACTGCAATAGTTAGAGGTTGACTTGTTTGTTTCATTATACCTTCCTCTTTGGGGAAGCAGTCTGGCAGGGTGGAAGTAATATTCTTGTGTAATATTCTGGTCTTCGGATTAATGGCCTCCTCTCTCTTTGCAGTGGGTGGCTGGGCTGGATGAAGCCCCAAGGCAACTTAGAAAGGGCAGGGTGGGCCAGACAAGCCTCTGGAAGGCTGTGTGCCTTCATCATCACCCCTGCACATGTGCCAGTGGGCAGCTGTGTGTGGTGTTGGGGAAGCTGCTGTGTAGTGTGCGCCCTAGGCCCTATTGGCTTATGTGAAGGCTCAGTGGGCATCTCTATTTTATGTAAGGGCTAGTGTGAATGGAAAAGGAGACTAGACCCCTGTGGTTCAGGGGTGGTGTAGGCTGAAGGATGCTTTTCAGAGTTCTTGGAATGTGCCACCTAAAGCCAATGAATGCTTCCAGCAGGCAGTGACCAGTGTGGGGTTTCTGTCTTGTTGGGCCTTTCACTCAGGTCTTTTACTTCTTTCCTCCTCCTCCTCCTCCCCCCCCCCCCCCCCCGCCTTTTTAAAAAATCAGTAAACAGTTGCTAATCAGTTCTCAGAAGGCTTAGATGAATGCAAATTATTGTTGCATTATAAAAACTTTGCAGAGAATTAAACACTGAGGAAAGCTCCAGAATGCTATCCCTCTCAATGGGTGCTGGGTTTGTATCTTGTCCCCCAGATCTTCTGGACAGGATAAATGAGTACTTCCAAAATGTCACATTTCTCTGGCAGAGCCATCTGGGTGTTTGACAGAGTCTTTCAGAGCTGGGTCAGAAATGCTGGGTGTGGAAAACCACCGTAAACCCTGAAACAGCCACTGGGGTAGGAGCTTGGATGGCACAAAGGCCTTCCCAGCCTTGGGTTGTGCGTGGGGAGTCTAACCCATAGGTGGGAGGCTTTTACCCTGTCCTGGGAACAGATGGAGGAGAAGGTACAGGGGAAGTTGTCATGGCGCTCAAAGGAAGCAAGGGGTGGCTCTCTCCCAGGGAGAAATCTGGGGCCTCAGATGGCTATCCAGGCTGGAGTGGGTGGCAGCAGTGAGGATTTTAGTAAGAAGTCAAAATCCCTGGAGAACTGGGGTTCCTTTGCAGCTGCCCCCATTGTCTCTCTCGGTTTCCTGGTCAGACCTCAGTCTGTCCTTCCACCTGCTTGGAGACTGCCGAGGCTCCAGAACGGGGCCAACATGATTGGGGTATTGTGGCCCCACCCTCCTGGGCCTGGGGGTGACCCAGTGTGGAGGATGCGGCCCCCACCCCTGCTCCCACCCTTGAGGCAAATGTAGGGAGTGGATCTGGGGCTGCTTCCTTCCCCACAGATACCTTCATGACTAGCTTTGATCCTTTTTTAAACACATTCCATGCATATTAACATGACAGACATATTGGTTTTACTCCAAGCAAGTAGCAGCCCTGGGCCCTTCAAGACAGGTGGGTGTTGGAAGAGAGTAAGCAACGAGCCTCACTATCCTGGGAGCCCCAGATGGACTGGTGTTCTCTCATGTCTTGCTCACGCCGTCCCCCTCACACCCCATCTCATTTTACCCATGAGAAACTTGACTCTGTTAGAGATTAAGTGCCTCCTCCTGGTCACCTGGCTTCCTAGTGACAGGACGAGAATTTATGTCTTTTGGTTAGCAGCTGAGTGCTTTTTCTGCTCTATTCTATTACCGTGATGGGAGCTGAATTTTTTTTAATTGGTCTTTCTTGAGTGCGTATTTTAACACAAGAAAGCATGGGATTGGATGTGAACCCTACTTTTTGATGTAGGGGGAAGATAAGGGGAGGAAGCCGCCTGGGGACAATTCTGGAGCAATACCTGAGATCTGGGAGTCGTGTGTACAAAACATGTGATGGCCAAGTGCAAATACGTGCTAGCAAGAACCCACTGAGCCACCCTTCTGAATTCCACCAAGAAGTTACTCTGTCTGTCGTTTTATTAGGCTGAGACTTTTTCCAGTGGTTTATTTTTCCGTTTGCTCATGGTCCGTAGAAGAGAGCCAGGGAGGGAAGCCAAGGCGCTTCCACTATTTACCAACTCCCTGACTCTGGACCTCAGCAGATTTGCTCTGTGGCGCTTTGTCGCACCAACTTTCACAGATCGGGACAATAAACTGTAAGCACATCAGCTCACTCAGAGGGACCTGAAATCTGATTGTTGCTCTGATAAGTATCTGTACAAATATTTATATGAGTCTGATCATCTTGGGTTGTGTTGTTACAACACGCAAAGCTGTCAGTTTTCCAGGATTGCTGGTGGTAAAGCTTCTCTGTGGAGTGAGGCTTATTTTTGATCTGGCCTTCCCTCCCTGAAACCCTGTTAACTTGGGATCTCACTTCCTGTGACACAGGTTTTGTAGAAAAGAGCGGGACATTACTCCATCAGTCCCTGGTAAAATAACCAGAAGAGGCCCTTCTGGAACACAGAGAGGCCAGCATAACTTCTCAGAGTGTGTCTTCCGACTCCCCTTGCTTAAATTTTCATGTGAAAGGAGCCCATTACTGTAATTAAGGAGGCGATAGAGCATTTTGGAAGGCCTTTATTGCTTCAGGTGAGCACCTGAAAAAGAACTTGGAAGTGGCTAATTCTATTACCAAAGAGACCATTTCCCCGAAATATCCACGGCTCCCTGGGACCCTTAGACGTTTATTTACAGATCAGTGAGGGTTAGAGCTGCTAGACTGTGAGCTCCTTGAGGGCAAGGACTGAGGCTAATTGTGTTTTCTTCTCCCTGCCATTAACAATACATGTGTGGAGCCAATGAATGAAATTGGCTGCCATTGACTATCAAGCAGAATGACGGAAGGATTTCCAGAACAATGATGTAAATAAGTGCAAAACTGGATAGTTAACTGATGTTTTTCCAGAAACGGGTCTTGTTTTGGATGATGCACCAATGGCGTCTTGTTGGGGCTCGTGTGGTGTTTGGAGACCATTGTCGTTGAGTCAGTCAACCATGATTGGGCCAAGCAGCCTAGGTTTTCCCCATAGAAGAAGGAGAGAGAAAGAAGTGCTTGTGAGCCCACTCTGCTAGGTTACCAAGCTCCAACCTTTCCCGAGCTCCAGGCACTATTTTTTTCCTGGGTCATTTCACTGGAAACATCTTCACCATAGACCTCTTTGCTGCAAGCATATTTGCTGTGTAACTAATTGGCCCTAAGGCAGTTTTGCCATAAAAGGTTAAAAACAAAACAAAACAAAACAAAACCACACCAAAAACCCAAAAAACTGGTTGACAGTTTGGTTTCATTTCTCCATTGAGGCAGTCCTCCCATTTTTATATGATACAAATCTCAGCTCTCATAATGGTCTCTATGGTGGTGTAGAGTTTTGAACCCACATTTCCCATAGAACTTTGAAACAACCATCAGCTGACAAGTGACAATATGCCAAGAACGAACAGCAGTGTAAAAGGCTTTCACAACGCAGTACAAAGCCCAGTTACAGATAAACATCCTAGTATTTGGAAACAGATGCCTCTCTTAAAGAAGGAAGAAAATTTAGCAAGAGAAGAAGTGGGATGGTGAACGAGATGAATCAACAAGCAAAAATATGTATAATACTATGAATGAAAGACTTCGAAGACGAATGTTTAGCTACAGTCCACAAAATAAAATCAGTTATTTGCACCATATTACCATGAATTATCAACACTATACATTTGGAATGTATTTGAATATTTTGTATTTTGCAATAAAGTCTTTAATTTTGTTATTCATTTTTCATGTTTTGTTATGTCCTTCTCAACGAATGTCCCTTTTTTATTTTTTGTGATTTTTATCTTTTAAAGTGGCAGAATTTTGCCTTACGGCCAATTAGTTATGGGGGTGAAAATGTTTGCTAGAAAGGTGTTTATGGTGAAAATAGGCAGTAGCCCCTGGAGGCTGGCTATACAGTATTGTCAGGCACATTTTACTGCTGGATAGACTGAGGCTCAGGGACCTTAAAGAGTTGCTCTGGGTTGCACAGCTGGGGAGGGGTTGGAGATGAAGATTCTGGAGTCTTCATCTACCTAGTTCCGGGGATGCTGAGTGCTCACCCTGCTGACCCACCAGAGCTTGAACCCACGCACCCCACTCTGAACTCCAGGCTGATGTTCCAGGCCCGGCAGCCTTACACCTTGACTGCTCCCAGGTGTTGCCTCTCAAGGTGACAGCCACTGGCCAGGCTCTGGACCTGGTCCTGAGGGGTGGAGAGGAGGGGGGTACCCTTCGTCCTTCCCACTCTTGCCCCATCATTCACAGGGCCTCCCATTCCTTGTTTCCCAGGCACAGAGATGGTAGGCTGCCTGCTCCAGTGTGTCTTCCCGCCAGGGCTTATTGCCCTGGCCCGGCTGTGGCCACTCCCCCACCCTGCTCTGAAGGCATGTCTGTCAGCCCACAGGGGTGCGGTTCACAGGCAGAAGTCAGAGACACTCTGCCTGAAGGAACTGGTCCCAGGGAGCCTCACCTGTCCCCCTTCCTCCTCCCCGCCCTGGCTGGGCTTGGTTAGTCTTCCTCTCAGGGTCCCGTCTCCAGCACCAGCCCCTCTGCCACCTCAGGCGTACCCCCAAAATTTTCTGGGCCTCTGGCTTTTCCATTCTGGGCAGAGAAGCGGGACTGTGGGAGTCCCAACCCTCAGCACCCTGGGCATAGCCCTGACATGCCATCGCTCTGGCAAGCAGCCTCAGGCAGGCCTGGGCAGAGGACCGAAAGGAGAAGGAGCAAGGGAAGCCGCAGCAGACCAGAGAGAGACAAAAGCCAGCTGCAGAGCAAACTGCCTGGCAGTGGGGTGGGTGCCCTGGCTGGAGGGCTGGCCCGGACTGGCCTGCCCTGGGAGGAGTCAGGTTGGCGCCTGCTCTCTCAGAGTCTAGGTCCTCCTGGAGGCTGGCCAGCTGCTGGAGCCATGTGTGGGCGACAAATACAGGGTCTTGGAGTCTTGAAGGTTAGGGCTTAGGAAGAGGAGGAGAGAGAACTGAGGTAGGCCTCCCTTCCCTGCCACCCCGTGGGGCCTAGGCACAGCCTCAGAGCTACCCTGTTGGAAGTGGGGCGCTTTTCCTCACTGTAGTCCATGCTTTTGTCTTGGGGATCTTGTGGTCCCTGTGGCTCACTGACACCCATACCTGGGGCTGGTGAGTAGGTCAGGCTTTAGTCTTCAGAAGGCTACATTTTGAAGGAGTTTGGGCCTGAAAGCCAGGTGTATCTGGGTTCATTCCCTGGCTGGCTAGGTGCCCTGAAACATGCTGATCCACTCTGTGGAGCCTCAGGCTCCTTATCTGTAAAATGGGGATAATTAACTTTCCTGTCCCCTGGGAAGAAATGTTCTGCTTGACTTTCTCTCAGAGATGTTAAAGAATGTGTGTCTTCCCCAAAGCGTATTGTTCTGGAAGGCACAGGCCTGGCCGTCTTCTGACTTCAGCCTTAGCACTGGAGGGCACTGTCCCCCGGACGTTGCCCAGTGTGGTGTCTGGCCTGAGCTCCCCCTGCTCCCCCAGCCTTTGTGGCCAGACACTGTTCTCCAGCTCACTGACTTGGCCCAGCAAGTGGGAGAGGATGATGGCAGCCCTGGGAAACCAAGTCTCTGGGACAGGCCCCAGGGTCACCTCCCAGAAAAGGTGAAGGTAAATGGGTTGTAGCGTTCTTCCCTTTCGATGCCCATTTTTGGAGAGAGTCCGAGGAAGGCAAAATGGGGAAGATAGGCTGCCTGTGCCTAACACCCCTCACGCTACCTATTTCCTGTTCTAGTAAAGAAATGTCGTTTCTGCATGAATTGGACAGTCATCTGAGTTTGATCGAGGTTTATTGGTGATTCAGATCTGTATGTAAGGTACATATGTATTCGCACATAAATTCAAGAGGCTTCCCTTAGCAACAAAGTCTCCTGGCCCTTCAGAGAATCAGCAGCCTGGCCAACAATAGGGCAGGTCTGGGACAGCCTCAGGCCTAGAGATGACCTCTGCCGCCCCACTGGCTTCTGGCCTCTTTGTCTTCCATCGGCCTATTTCTCTCTCTTTCCTGCTCACACACATAGGTGAATATATGGGTAGGTCACATCACCCCTGCTCATTTCTCTTCAGCACACTAAACCTATTTGCTACCAAAATTTGAAGACAAAGGCAGGTGCCAGAGGGGGCTATGTTATGAATGTCCCAGGCCAGTTCTAGGAAGGGAAGGGGGTAGAGGGTAGCCCAGTGCTTCATGGTGCCTTCTTGGTATCAGGATGGCGCAATGCTTGGAGACTGTCCTTCCCCACGTCCTCAGTGCACACCCTGCAACCTTGCAGGGACCCCTGTGTCCAGCCCAGCCTGGGTGTGCATCTGTGTGCTTGGTCGGCCCTGATAGGGGTCACCATGGGGAGGAGATCTCCTTGGAGCACACTGCCACATGGCCTGTAAGCTGTCCCCAAGGCTGTGCCCAGCCCGCAGTGTCCAAGCTGTCTTCTGCCAGGGCCCTGCTGGTTATCGCTGTGGGCATTATCTCCACTCGCCACCTCTGCACTCAGGGCTGTGGTGTCCCCTTCAAGAACCACACACCCATCTACCAGGGGCCCTTCTTGCTTAGAATCTGACCTAATTCCCCCCTCCTTCAGGGACTTCTGACTCACCTCCCGCCTTTCTCAGGACAGTGTCCTTTTCCAAAGAACCAGACCCAGCTCTCTGAGCACTGCCTTGTGGGTCCCAGTCCATCACCTCCTTGGGCCTGTCCGTTTTGTGCCTGGCAGCTTCAACACCCAGACTTTTGTGGGTTCTCATGATGGCCCTCAGCTGAGGAAGTGGCTTCATTTAGGATTGTGCACAGACCATTTTGAGCAATTCTCTGGTCATTAGCAAAGGGAGAAATGGGACAAAGGAGGCCACGGGGTTCTCTGGGGGAAATGCGTACAGAGGATAAGGTGGTAGCACATGGAAAGGGGGAGAAGAAGGCTGGCCTGGAAGGCCTTCAAAGGAAGTGAAGTTTGTTAAAGTGCTCCATAAACTGCAAAGTGCCCTTCAGTGGAAGCTGTCGTTGTCATCATCATCATCACTGTCATGACCATTATCATTCCCATGCCAAGGAGGTAGGTGTAACTGACCAAGGCTCTAGCTGACTCCTGATCGCAGAGGCCATGAATTTGTTTCCTTGGAACATTCCAGTTCAACTCAAGAGCTGGTGTTTGAGTCGAGATGTCAACACTTTCCGCTATTCCCCTGACTTAATAAATGGAGAGCTTAGTGTCTAGGATGTGACTTGATGATGGCTCCTCTATCCTTGAATACTAGTTATCCATACTGTGAAAAATCTGAATGTATCACATAGAGCAGGAAAAAGGTGATACTTTGTTTACCCAAAGATTTTTTTTTTTTTCCACTTTACAAAAGGATCCACAATGGTATTCTTCGCAGTGGAATGTTTCTGTAGCCGAGTGAGTGTTTATAGGTCATTAACTACTCCATGGAAGGACTTTGGTAGAGAAAAGGAAGACTGCAAGGAAATAGACTCCTAGCTCCAGCATAGAGATGCTAATTAAAGAGAATTAGAATCTGCTGATCAACGGTGTCTGCTAAGCACTGTGTGGACTCAATGTTGGGAGAGAAGTGGTGGTGGGGGGGCGCCTGGGTGGCTCAGTGGGTTAAAGCCTCTGCCTTCGGCTCAGGTCATGATCCCAGGGTCCTGGGATCGAGCCCCGCATCGGGCTCT
The DNA here is from genome assembly GCA_003697995.1 of Taxidea taxus jeffersonii. Classification (NCBI taxonomy): domain Eukaryota; kingdom Metazoa; phylum Chordata; class Mammalia; order Carnivora; family Mustelidae; genus Taxidea; species Taxidea taxus. The sequence goes on from ML103215.1 coordinate 66,646, forward strand.
CCGCTTGGCAAGGAGCCTGCTTCCTCCTCTCTCTCTGCCTGCCTCTCTGCCTACTTGTGATCTCTGTCAAATAAATAAAATATTTTTTAAAAAAAGAGAAATAGGGGGCATGCTTCCTTCTTTTGGAGAACTTACAGTCCCTTTGGAGGCAGAGAACTCTGGTGAAGTAACTGAAGACGTGGTCATGAAGGCAGAAATCAAACGAATGCTAAGCAGTGTTTATTTACCTTATACCATTGTTGATCAGAAAATGGGCCGTGCTTTACAAAAGTGCTGTTTGCAGTACTGCTTTCCAGGACTCCTGCTGTTGCATATGGTGAGGGAGGTTTGAGGAAGGAGTTGGCCTAAGACTCCTCCTGGGAGCATGGCGAGAGCTCACGATGGAATGCTGAGGGTTGGCTGTCCTGGAACTTAATTTGGAGTTGACACTCCAAAATGGCCCAAGACCCTGATGGATGGTGGGAATGAGAAGGTGGTGAGGAGAGAGGGTTGTACACGAGAGGAGAGAGATACTCAGCAGGCTCTTCCAGAAGAAGCAGTCAGCTCAAATCTGTGTCTTAAACCAGTGACAGAGTGGAAACTGGCTGCCCTCTTTCCTCCTGCTCTCCTGCCTGCTGCTACCCTGAGCTTGCTTTGGCCTCATGTGTGGAGCACAACAGAGGACAACAGCAGACTCATCATCTGATGGTCAGCACCAACTCTGTCTGCCTGGGAAGTGGTTTCCAAGAGCCCCTGTTTGTGGCCTGGACACCTGTGTCACAGGACTAGCCGCTTGCCTCTGTAGTATAACCCCTTTGGGATGGTCAGCTCTTGGCCTTTCCACCATCTGTGGCAGCTTGCTCCGCCTTGCCAGGCAAGGCGTTCTCTAAATGGCTTTATTGGACTTGCATCGTAGAGGTCATAATCTGTTCTCCTGGCTTCCGGGGGCCCTCTGTAGTCCTAGTATTCTGGGTTTTCATGAGCAAGTGCATGTTCCCCATCTGCTTCCTCGCAGATGCGTACTTTTCACTCATCCCTCCTCCTGTTGTCCTAAAAGCCTTCATCGTCAATCAAGATTTCACATATGAGGGTGGCTCTGGCCTTCTTCTCTAGTTTGTTCCTGCCTTTTCGGCCAGTCTTTCCCAGCTCTGTAGCATGTTTCTTAGGTGTTTAAAAAAATATTCAAAGAAGAATGAAAATGTCCTTGTACTGTGGAGACTGTCAGAGAAACGGGTAGTACCACGTAGAGTGTGACATGGGCAGGGCTCCACCTCTGCCCCGGGCTCCCACAGTGGCTGGAGGTTTGGGTTGGGGGGTGGGGGGACGGCAGTGAATTGCCTGTTCCTGAGCAGGAAGGGACTTGGAGTTTGCCAAGCATCTTTTATGTCTCTGTGCCAGTGAGAAGTCCTTTTGGAACAGTTTTCCTTGCAGGTAAGACCCAAACTTTCAAACTGCTGGGGCCACATCAGACACGTAATGTCTGCACCTCAACCTGGAAGACAACATGGCTGCTTCCATTAGCTGAACTGGACTCACATCTCGGGGGTTCTACTTTGAGTTACTAGTGGATGAGCCACTGTTGTGGGAAGAGAGGAAGCTAGGCAGGACTTGGCAGTTATCTAGAGGGATGTGGCTGAGAAGAGATACATAGCTGGTGCACTCCAGGTGCTGAAGTAAGACCAGGTAGCTGCTGCCGGTGCAGAACAGACCCAACACTGGCCAGAAAAGAGATAATGGCATCCCCCCGCCCCCGCCTTTAGAGCTCCCGAGGGTCCACACAACTGTAAGAACTGGTCCGATGCAAGCTAACAGTTGCTTTTATCAAAGGCCCCAAGGAAGTGTTTGGCTTCCAATTGGGGTGGGGTGGAAGAGAAGCGGTAGATTTCCTGGCTTGTGGCTGTTTGCTCAGGTGGCCTCTTTCAGAAGACTCTCTTGTTGATGGAAAGTTAGATTTTATTTCTCAGTGGGAATAAAATTATTTGTATGCATTGCCCTGTGGACTAGATTGTCCCTCCTAAAACAGTAAAAGAGGTTAAAACCACCCCCTCCATCTACATTCTCCCCACCTCGTCACTATCCATTCATTTTTCATCTGTCTGTCCATCCAACTTGCATATATAGGCACCTGTCAGGTTCCAGCTACTCTGAGTTCCCAAATGCCGCCCCCCTTACCCCCCAGCCTCACATTGTTTCCTCTGTTCTCTCCCTCCTCCCTTTCTATTACTCTTGGGAAAGGGGCTGATGACCTCATTTCTGCTGAGGTGTAACTAATAAATACTTTTATTTCACAGAGCACTTACTCTGTTGTAAGTACTTTCCAAATATTAATTCATTTGATTTCCCCAGAAACTCTGTGAAGCAGATACTATTATTATTCCCATTTTTCAGATGAGTGCATTTTTTATTCTAGCTGAAGAAATGCAGTGTGGTGGTGCAGCACCATAAGCCAGGAATTATTTGTCATTACAGATAGCATCTATCTTCCCAAGTCTGGCTTTGCTAATCAATGGAGGTTAGGTTGTTGGAATGAACACTTCCTCCTCCCTTTTGATATTTCATTTCAGCTAGGGCCGTTTTCACTCTCCTCTCCCCATATTCTCATCTCTGCGAATACGGCATGAAATTGATAAGGCATTAAGGAATCAGTGATCGTTTTTTCCAACCTTCTTGTTTACAGTGGGGTGACTAGGTTTCCAGAGAGGTGACAAGGCCAGACAGGGTCAAGTAGTGGTTATGCACAGATGAGGAGCCAGGACTCCCAGCTCCTGGCCCCACGTCTTCCACTGTCCCATACAATTCTGTCAGCACCACCATCTCTCCATCTCACACTTCCTCAGTCTATTTAGCTAACGGATCTGTTGCCCCAGGAATAAGGATTTGCACAGGTGTCTTAAGTATTGTTAGGTATGTGTCACTCATGGGGCTTCATTTTCTCTTTCTCAGTTTATTGCCAGTAACAGTCTTTGTTCTGTTTTCTTCAGCTTCTTTTTGAGTTACTCTCTATTTAAGATGTCTGCCTCTCGTCCACTTTGCCCCCATTCCCCTCGTCTTCCCTTAATCTGCTTCTGCCACTGCCTGGGGCCATTATGGCTCCTGCTGTGAGGCTCTAGCTCCTTCTGCTTCCTGCTCACCTATTGTCCCCCAGCCCTGCCCGGTCACAGCTGAGGAGAATGGGGGAGGGGCAAAGAGGGTGAATCTTCATTTCCTCCCCTGCCTCTCTGCTGTCCACAGAGCTGGGCAGCAGCTGTTTCCCCCTGAGCTGTTTTCTGAGAGACGCCTTGAGGTTGTCTTTCTTCCCAAGGCCTTTTGGCAAGGTAGAAGTTATCTCTAGAACCCTTGGCTGCTGTTCAACTATATAGCTAATGGAGGAGGTCAACCACCTCTTTCTCTGACCTAGTGAAGGGCTCTTAGGCCACTCCATACCACATTTAATAGTTACCCCTGACTCAGAAGGGGCCTCCAAATGCCCATTATAAAAGGGTTTTGAGGTCTCTTTCTCTCACTTGCTTAGGGTAGTGGAGAGCTTTCTGCTTGGAATAAGGTGACATTTGGTAATTGAACCCAACAGATGGCTGGAATACAGGCTTTGGAGCTGAACACTCAGGGGAATGGGGTGGGGAGGGTGGCTAACTGAAGGCTGACAAAATGGGGGCTCCCTGGACTCTTAAATTCAAAGCCTTTTCTCTGTTCTCAAAACTTGAGTGGCCCTCAGTATTTACTTAAGGAAATGAAGACATGCATTCATACAAACACATACATAAATGTTCATGATGGCATTGTTTTTAATAGTCAAAAAGTGGTAACAGTCCAAATGTCCATCAGTAAGTGAATGGATAAATTGTAGTACAGCCATACGAGGGAATACTTAGTATAAGAATGAAATAGTAATACATTTCAAAAACATGGAGTCTCTGCATCATTCTGCTCAGTGAAAGAAATTAAACATAAAAGGTGACATGCTGGGGTGCCTGGCTGGCTCAGCCAGTAGAGCATGCAATCTTGTTCTTGGGGTCCTGAGTTTAAGCCCCACATTGGGCATGGAGACTACTTTAACCACCCCCAAAAGTGGCATGTGGTTTGATTCCATTTATATGAAATTCTAGAAAAATCAAAACTATAGTGATAAGTAGATCAATGATTTAAAGGGGTCAGAGAATTAGGGGAGAGGACTGACTGCAAAGAGGGGCATGGGGAAACTTCAGAGTCAAGGAAATGTTCTCTATCTTGATTTTGGTGGAGGTGAGACAACTGTATACATTGGGCAAAATTCATTAAACTCTGTACACTGAAAATGAGTGACTTTTATTATATGTAAATTATGCCTCAATAGAGATAAAAAATAAAACCAACCACTTGAGTTAGACCAGCATGGAAGGCTGTTTGTCTATCTCCAAGCCTTTAACTGTTTGTGTCTTCTCAAGACTCCAGCCGTCTCTGAGTGGGGCAACAAAGTACTTTTTCTAGAACTCAGAATGTTCTTTGGATTCTGAGGAGATTTCATAAAAGTTGGGTATGACTGGGAGACAGACAGAGGCAGGCTGAGATGGTGTCATCCACCACAGGCAGAGCATGTGTACCCATGTGAGAAATGGGAGAGCACTTGTGAGTGTGTCAGGGAAAGAGAAAATAGAGGGAGGATGTTTGTTGCCTAGAATTCCATTGGGCTTTAATAAATAAAAAGGGGAGAGGGTGCCTGAGTCAGTCTTATTCATTGATAATATCTTCTCCTTGGGTGGAGATCCCAACTGTATAATCGTCTGGGGAATTCCTGTAAAGTGAGAGTTTTTATTTGTTTTTAATATTCATCTTTCTCTCCAAATTTGTCTCTCATGCAGAGTTTCCAAGGTAGTCAGCATAAATGTGAAATCTGAACTTTACTAATTTTTTAAAAAGATTTTTTAAAATTTATTTGACAGACAGAGATCACTAGTAGGCAGAGAGGCAGGCAGAGAGAGAGGAGGAAGCGGGATCCCTGCTGAGCAGAGAGCCGGATGCGGATGCGGGCTCCATCTTAGGACCCTGAGATCATGACCTGAGCCAAAGGCAGAGGCTTAACCCACTGAGCCACCCAGGCGCCCCTGAACTTTACTCATTTATTCACAGACTTGTTTGGGGTGTATTTTCTGAATCTAGCTTGATGCTAAGGCTGCCTAGATTTGGGTCCTTAACACAGAACACCTCCATGCATGAGTAGTGTTGGGTCCTACCTGGCCACGTGGCATGACTCCGGGTCCTGGTTGTCAGGGTAAAGGGGGGATGTGCAGGGCACTTGGATATGAACAGTCTGCCCGGCCTGGAGAATTAAGAGCCACATTTCAAATAATAGTTACATTAGCTGCTATCTTAGTTTTTGCTAGACCTCCTCTTTACCATATCCAGTAGCTAAAGAGGGCCAAGAATGTCTATGTTTGCTGTTCTCTGGCATGAAAATGAAGTCCTTTTTAGTGATGCTGGATTTAAAAGTCATATTAAAATTGTGTTTTTTGGGGGCGCCTGGGTGGCTCAGTGGGTTAAGCCTCTGCCTTCGGCTCAGGTCATGATCTCAGGGTCCTGGGATCGAGCCCCACATCAGGTTCTCTGCTCAGCAGGGAGCCTGCTTCCTCCTCTCTCTCTGCCTGCCTTTCTGCCTACTTGTGATCTCTGTCTGTCAAATAAATAAATAAAATCTTTTTAAAAAAATTATGTTTTTGGAACTTAGCTTTTTGCTTGCAGGGTGTGTTCCTGCTGAGAACCTTGCTTCTCTGCAGATGACCATGGTTAAAATACAGCTAGAGAGTGGGATGCCTAGTTGGCTTGGTAGACCACATACCTATTGATCTCCAGGTCATAAGTTTGAGCCCCATTTTAGGGGGTAGAGTTGACTTAAAAAAAAAAAGACCAGAGAATTGCACAACCTTCAAGTTGGTTTTCACATTGAAAAGATGTTATTTTTTGGTACCTCTGCCAACCAGACTCAGTTGGCCTAGTAAACGCTCTGGTCAGCATACGTACTTCACTTCTGCTCTTCTCCAGGGTGTGTGGGGTGGCTGTTTAAAGAGGGTGGGTATTAACGCTAATCTTTGTGTAGCATAATGTGTTGCTGCCACTTGCCTTTTTTATCTGGAAGTTCAAACAGATATCGGAAGGGAACTGTTTGTGGGTACAGTGATGGTTAAAGTTACCATTATGCACAGAAATGATATTTGGAAAAAAGAACTTCCCTTTTAGAAGGTAAATCAGTTATTTAAGCATTATTTATTGAATTCTTAGGATATATGTTTATCATATATCACATGCCGTGCCAGGTACTTTGAAATGAAATTAAAATAAGTAGAGGGCAGGGTCCCTGCACTTAAGAAGCGCTTTGAGAAGACATGGAATTAAGGAGAGGCATAGAGAGCTAAACAGGGATGTGAGGACTGGATATGAGTTCAGGTTGATGCAGACAGTGAGGCTGGAGAAGGAAGAGATTGATTCTTATGCTAAGATGACTCGTAGACCTTTAGGTGGGCATTGAAACATTGGCTGGATTCCACAAAGTCAGGGAGGAAAAAGAAAAGCCAGAAAGGAAATGAGAATGGAAGGGATTTTGTACTTGTGCAGAGTATTTTCACTGGTGCAGAGAGGAAGCTACGCCTAGAATAGAAGTGTGAGGCTGGATTATGGAGCTCTGAATGGTGGCTTAAGGAGCTAGACCATACCCTGTTGACCGTGGGAGGTTGTCAAATGGTTCTGAGCAGAAGATGAAGGCAGCATTCTCGGAGACGTAAATGGAGGAGTCTGCCCTGGGCTGGGGTGGGCACGTTGTTGGAATTCTCTCTATTATGTCCTTCATGCTGAGTTCTCCTTTGTCGATATATAATTTTTTTTTTTTATTTGACAAAGATCACAAGTAGGCAGAGAGGCAGGCAGAGAGAGAGGGGGAAGCAGGCTCCCTGCCTAGCAGAGAGCCCGATGTGGGGCTCAATCCCAAGACCCTGGGATCATGACCTGAGCCGAAGGCAGAGGCTTTAACCCACTGAGCCACCCAGGCTCCGATATATAAATTCTTGAGGACAAGGGTAGAGCTTGTTGACGGTAGGGCTTTCCTTCACAAGCAGGGTGGAGCCAAACATTGTGAGATAACAGCAAATGGGTCTGTTCTCAATGTATAGAATCATTTAGGTCTTGGAAAGTTTTAATTTCGCCCACGTTATGGTTGGAAGGTTGACAGGAATGGAGTTTGGAAGCAAAAGCCCATTAGCTTCCACATTGTTCTCTTGTCCCTCTCCTCCAGACTATCCATGTTGAGGAATTGTTCAGGGCATGGAAGTTTTCCATGATGGCATTTATCATTCAGATGTGAGGAAACAAGGCAGGCACCAAAATCCCTATCCTTCTGAACTCTCTTTAATAGCACCTTCCTACTTGGGGCGTCGGTAAGCTAGCCTGAATTTAAAGAACTTTTTTGGGTGGGGTAAGAGTAAAGTTGAGAAAAGAGGTGGTAGATAGGCATCTGGAAAGGAAAGAAGGTCTGTGGGCTCAGGAGATTAGCCAGGGAAGCAAAGAAAGTCAAAGAAAGCAGAGACCCCAGTGAGCCCCGAAAATTCAGGAGAGCTCACCTCTGTTCGGATTTGAAATGATCAGAACATCTCTTCAGCTGCCTTCATGGTACTTCTTCCTACAGGCAGAATTTTCTTTCGAGACAAGTGTTAGTCAAGCAAGCATGTTTTGTTTGTGGTTGGTCACTTGGCATGTGGCATGGCTCCTTGTCCTGGACAACAAGGAAGCCATTTTAATGGTGTACAGTGCAGCTGTGTGTTCACTGCAAAGGAATAACAGCTTCTAGGAGAATTGGTGGTTTTGGGGAAAAACTTCACAGTGGCAGAAATTAATTGGAAAGCAGAGTAGAACTGACTTCCAAAGGCTGGTATTATGTGGATTTGGATGTGCTGTGGGCAAAATGACATAAAGGAAATGGAACGAGAAATAGTGTAAGTGACTGGCAAGGACCCTATTGGCAGGTTGACTAGTGCTGACCGCTCCCCCAATGTGAATTTAGTGAGATGTTTCCACTTTATCTTCCCCAAACTCTCTAAAGCAACAGTGTTATTGGGGTCTGAGACATCCTTCAGAAACTTTGTGGCCACTTACTGTTTTTTAACCAACAGCAATTTTTTCTTCTTTCTTTGAAGATAAATTCATTTTGGGTGGTAGTGACTTCAGGCTGTTTTTGAATCTTTGGCTATTGGTTTGAATTTTTTTTTTTTTTTAATTATTGTCACATCAACCAAAGCTAGGAAGTTTTACTGTATCCCCTTGCAGCATAATCGGTGTTTCCTTTCATCGGGAGAGCAAACTATTTACAGCCCTAACAGGGTTTACAATGAATTGTATAAGTGATACTGACTTCTGTGTCAGCAAAAAATGAAGCAAAAACTGATCATAGATGACATTACCTAAATGACAGTACCTGTGTGTGTCCTTCCTTTCACATTTGCTGTAATCCTGTTATGGCATTGTCCTATTGCCCCAAGTACTGTCATCTTTAAATGCTGTCAGATCGTAACTGGATTGCCAAGGACAGAGGAGAGGAATCAGAGAGAGCACAGTGGCATTCCCCAACACATCGCAGAGACGGCTCTTTCCCATCCCGTAGGCTGAATTCTTGGAGAAATTGCTCAGTTAAAATGATGACTCAGGTGTCTTTTACAAGCTTTGACGAAATAGCCAGATTCGCTCGTCATATTCCTAGAAGGAAAGAAAGAAACATTCTCTTTTAACAGCTAATGAGACACACTCTTCCAGAATAATGTTCATGTTTCTGCATAATGAGAGCTCCTCATAAGTATTATTATTGTGTTTTCAAAACCAGGTCAAAAGTAAGAGGAAAGAGAGGGCTCTCTCTAAGAATTTAAAATCCAGTTGTTTCCCATGATGTTTCCCCAGACTTGGTGAGGAGACTCCATTTTAAGAGAGGGGAAACTGAGTCGTAAGATGTGTAGAAGCAGTTGTTATACGACAGCTGGAGTTGAGAACCTTCATATTTTGGGTTTGTTCCATGTGGCCATGTTCTTCCTTATATATTTAGACCAGATTAGTATCCAGATTTTGCATAAAACATTCATAAATTTCCAGTCTTCACCTTTCCGCAGCTTCTGTAGGTAGACTAGTTGATGGGGAGATGGCTGCATTGAAATTAAGCCTCTTGCTTTTTGCACTCCATGGCTCATAAATAAGGGAGTGAGAAATGGTTACCCAAGCACCCTTATTCAGGCTAGCCTGGCTGCCAGAGAAGAGGGCTAAATTTAAGGGGGACCAGCTAACACTTCTTTCTCATGCCTCTTCGGTTTTTTGCTTTTTATTTTTTGGCTTTGCATTTTATAACAGTATAACTTAGTCTTTCCTTGATCTGATTCTGTATTCGTTTTTTAATATACAATGTTGATTAGTATGTTCTATTATTTATAGCCCTCCAGAAGGCTCCCAAGGGAAGATAATCTCCATGTGAGGAGATGATTTCCCAATCTCCATACAAATGACGAAACAGTAACTGCCCACTGCACGGCCTCCCTCCGGAGTTTTTTCCTTGCGCTCTCGGTGTGTGGCATGAGCGCGGTGAACGCCCCAAAGCCCGGCTAGAAGTGCAACCTGGGATGTGGTGACATTAACGCGAAAGGACTGGCTAATTGACTTGCAAAATATAGGTTAGGGAGTTTTATGGGATATCAAATTATCTTACTCTTTCTCTGATTAAAGACAAAATATTATATTAAGTAGATCATTACATGGGTAAAAGGTTAGACCTTCACACACTTTAGACCTTCACACACTTAGAGGTGTAGCGCTGGTGTTCCCCCTGCTGCCGGGCGGCCGAGGCCCCGTGGCAAATAGCGGACTTGAGGCCGGGCGACTTGGTGCTCACGGAAATGTGCAATGTCTGAATAGAGAAGTTATATTTAGAGGAAGGGTATCTGCTCTGGCTTTGAGTGTCCTGAGTCTTTTTGATACTGATAGACTAGAATCTCAAAATTAGATACGAATTTGTTCTGATTCCATTGCTATTAGCAGAGAAAAGGGTGAACCCGTGAAAGGGGGAGTGAGCAGCGGGCAGAACGGCGGCCCGGTTTCAGAGATGGGCTCAGTCCCTGTCGGCCTGTGAGGGGCATTCCCGGGCCAGGGAGTGGAAACATCCCGTCAAGGGACGCGGTGGGTCCATGACTACCAGCGGCTTGGCTGTCACCCGTGATGCCTTGGTCAACTGTCTAATGGTGTCGGGTTCTTCCTGAAAGAAATTTCAGTCCTAATCCTGTTGTTGGGGTGGAGCTTCCGTGTGTCTGATAATCATCAGCCAGCTAATCCGTCGTGCCCCCCCTACCTCTGTGCGTTACTGATTTCAAAGCCTGAGGCCCTCAGGCCACCACAGGGCTGGTGATTTGTAGAAAGCGGCAGTTTCAAGGCTTTTCAGTCCAGATGAATTGAAGACGGGTTGGTCTTCAGAAATTATTTCTTAAAGTGTGTGTGTGTGTGTGTGTAGAGAGTAAGTAGAGATTTCTTGGATTTCTCTCTTTGGTACTTAACTACACATACGGGCATCCGGTGGTCCATCCGTGTTTGGCACACCATCTTTTCCATCGTGTGAGAAGAAGCCATGGTTGCCAAAGACGAAATGGGGCAGCGTGGGCCCGTAGAGCCACTGTTGGTGTCTTGATTCGATGTGTGCAGCAGAGAGCAGATCGCAAGTCATTCTCTGGAAATGAGCCAAGATCCACCTGCAGAGCAGTGACCCTGAAAGCCCCAGTCCCCGCCTCCCCAGGATGTCTTGACCTTCAGCAGCCTTTTTGTCAAATCCACTTCAGAATGGAGAACAGCTTGCCTCTGTCCCATCCTGTTGACCTGCCGACAGACAGGAGTGTTAGAAACTTTGAATAGATATGGAAACAGAGCCCTAAAAATACTAAACAGACCTTGTATGTGGCTGGGGGTGCGTGGGTGGGTGGGTGGGTGGGGGTGGGGATCAGGAGGTTGGAGAAAGTAGAGGAAATACTAAAATGTGCAGCCTCATTCCCTGTCTTGTTGAAAATGGGGATCAGATGTAGCAATATCTGTTTCCAAGAGAAGACAAAGCCATCTGTTGGGCGAGGGTGTTTGGAAGGCCTGGAATTGCTGTGTGACCTTAGGGACACACTTGCCTTCTCTGGGTTGAGCTCAGCTGGTGGCTCACAAAGGGTAGTGCTGGTATTTATAGACCACGTTTGAGAGTCCCGAGTGGAAGGCACTTCACTTCTCAGCTCAGAATAGCAAGCGTTGTCTCTTATTTCTAGGTTGCTGGGACAGCTTCCTAGGAGCCTCATAGTCGGCAGCTTGGTGACGTTGGACCAAGAGTTCGTCTTTTGAAATAAGTTGATTGGTTTTTGCCACTTGCCACATTGTTTTCTGGGTCTAGATTTTTTCTTATTTCTTTCTCACAGGTGGTGTGTGATGGAATAGGGAATCTGCCCTGGCTCACACGATCCTGTTTTGTCAGTTGGCTTTAACAGCACTGAGGGTTTTCCTGGCACTGGTGTCTGGAAGCCGCTGGCCAGCCTGACAGCAGCAGGATGTGGGACGAGGCATGGGACCCTTTGGGGTTAGCGGCCCACTGCGGCTGTCGAGGATGCTGTCCTTGGGAATCTTGCTGGGGTCGCCTTGTTCCACCCTGCCGGGTCGCGATGACTTCAACTAATTCTGGGATTGTGTGAATTCATCAGTCTAGCTGGTGGCATCCCACCCCATCCCGTCCCACTGCGTTTCAGAAGTCAGCAACTTGCAAGGCCAGTCTCCCATTACCCTTAGCTGCCTGCGTTTGTTTGCAGGACCTCAAGGAAGAATTGGGTCTTCTTAAAAAACTGGGCCCAGTATGAAACTTGGAGTCAACGTGGGAACTGTGGCAAGCAAGGGACAGCTTGTTTTTCTAGGGTTGTCCCTTGTTCTTGGTGGAGGTGTGCAAATTGTTTTTATATTGCCTATTTTGACTTACATACTGTTCTCGTTGTTGACTGAGTCTTAGGCAAGTGCCACAGAGCATTTCCTTTGGTCTAAACATGATGACATTTAGATGAATTTGATGAAGTAAACACAGATTTACATATACATGATCATGGACGCGTCACCCATCCCCTTGTCCACCCCAGCACACACCCTATAGGAAGATATTCCTAAATGAGAATGCCTATAATTTTCAGGTCTTTCATTGGAATGGTGATCAGGGCATAAAACCTTAGCCCCATATGCGTATTTGCTTGAGTTGTTAACCTTTCCTTCCTTCCTCCTCTTTTTTTCCTCCCCCTTCAAAGTCCCCCTTCCCTTAAGAAAAACCTGTGAGCCAAGCTGGAAGTACAGACTTGACCTCTACCTCACCAGGTGCAGCTGCTGACCAGCGCAAAAAAAAAAAAAAAAAAAAATTAAAAGAAGGTTGGAGGAAGTAGTTTCTGTTCCACAATCACTGCTATTTCAATAAAAAGCAACCTGGTTTATCTGTAAAACCTACTTCCCTTTCTGTGAATGTGACCGTTTTCAATAGCAGGGGACCCGTGTGTGTGTGTGTGTGTGTGTGTGTGTGTGTGTGTGTGTGTGTTGGGGGTAACGGGATGGAAGATGACAGAAGGGAGATGCTAGTGAGTATGGAAGAAAGAGAGACGAGAGGTGGAAAAGAGAAGGGGAAGAGAGAAGGCAAAGAAACAGGTGAGAAAGAGGATTGAAATCTGAGCTATTTTTAGCTGAATGTGAATGCAGATTTCGTCAGGTTTGTTGGCTGTGGGGAGACACTGTGTAGGGACAGTCACCTAGCATGTAACTTCCTGCAAAGCGGCCATGATGACTAAATTCTCTGACACTGTCAGAGTTTGGACAACTCTGCCAGCTCCTGGAAGGGCAGCCCAACAACTGTCACAGGCAAAGCATCAAAAGCGTGAGCTGTCGATAGTGACCTGCATTTGCAGAAAATATGAGGGCTTTCTAATTAACAGGGGAGCTCTAAATTACAGGAAAGCTGTTCGACAAGCCCCCTCAGATGCCGTAAGTGTCACGGCGCAGATCATCATTACATCTAACAAGCTTCTGATTTTTAACAGAAGCTGTGAGGTGAACTTGCTTATAATGGTTCAGTTTCAGGGTTGGGGGGGGTGGAAATGCCACCCTCCATCCTGAAAAGGAAGAAAGAAAAGAAGGAAGGGAAGAAAGAAGGAACAAGAAGGAAAGAAAAGACGGGGGCAGGAAATGAAAAGAAATTCTCACGCGAGTGCTTGGGGCAAACTCTCAGATCCCATCCCCGAATTCTTGCCTTTGTTGCTAGCTGAAGCATTCAGATATATCTTCTGTTTTAGCTTTTCCTTACTGTAATCTGTGTCTGCTAATAGGCCAGCTCATTCATTTGATGTTTCCCAGAGACAAGCATCTTCTGCGAGTTATTTCTGACCATTGCGTATTCTGCGGGGTCTGAATTATTGAAAGCGGTGCCCCAAAACGGATCAACTTGAACATTACAATCAAAACACATACTATAGATGACAATTGATTAGGGTTCTCGACTTGGATGGAGAAACTGACCAGGGACAGCTGTACCTGAGGACCTGCCTGAGAACGCTTGGTGTTCATCTGAGATCAGGCCTCCTGACCCGGTCCCCAGCTCTTTGCACAGGGCCAGGGTATTTGAACCCCAGTCCGAGGCATTGATTGATTTAAAGCAGTTTTCAGAGGCATGAGTGGCATGGCTCATTTGTATGCCTTCCTCTGTGGGTGCCCCCCTTGCAAGACCATTTCTCTACCATGGGATATCCATTGGAGGAGGAGAGGGCCATCAACCTTGATGGCTAGCTGCCATGGTTCGGGAAGGGCTGCATTTGGGGTAGTAGTTCTTTGGCTTGTGTGGATTCCCCCCAAACTACCCATACCGTCCTTGCAATTATTCATGGGAAATAAAATAACGTTAATCACACGGCCTGATTCTTCTCAAACAGCTTACAGAGTAATCACAGGCTGAAGTGCAGGTTTTCTTGCAGTGTCTTTATCAGTAAATCAGATTTTGAGCATTTATCAGCAAAAGTTAGATTTAAACATCATTCCTGTAATGTGTGAAAGAAAGATTTGTTTCAGTGGGGACTCTGCCAATCAGTGATCTTACAGCTTGACTCTGCTATCAATTATTGCTGCAATTATTTGTCTAGTTGGATATTTAAAATGTCATCAGAAAGAGATGATTACATATTCCAGAAAGCAAGGCACTGTATAATCAGATGAACTGAATCCAGTTAAATGTAGTGTGGTACCAACCTGTCCTTCAAAGTACGACAGTTGAGCTACCACCAGAGCTGCAGCCGTCTGCCTGGTTTTCAGGAAGCTGATCTTAACCTTGGGAGGCAGTGTGCTGCCGGGGTCGGGTGATACTCAATTATGGGAAACTTTCCAAGTCTGAAAATGGAATTGCTCCTTCAGATACACGAGAAGTGCATTCTGGTTATCTCATTCAGTTCATCTGCAAATCTATAAATAAGAAGTCCCTCTATTCTTCTTGCTTCCTGTGGATTTAAATGCCAAATCCTGATTTGTGGCGAAGTTGTCACATGCCCCTTTTCCCACTCTCTCTGCCTGGTGCCCAAGATCTAAGCAGTGGCGGTAGAAATTACAACTCTTTGGAAGCCAAGAAAAAGCTCCATTTCTCACTTTTCTCCAATTCCGGATATTCTCGGCCCTGCTCCATCTATCAGCCTTCTCCCCACTCCTCCTCCACTGCACACCCTCCTTCTGTCCGCTCCACGAACAGGAAACAAATACAGCTCCAAATTTATTTATTTATTTTTTAATGGAGGAAAAGCGACCACAACCTGAACAAACACAAAAACTCCAACCGAACTAAGCTCTGTAGACAAAATGGTCCCAAATGTTCCAAATGTATAGAAATTTCCCCTTAAGAATCTGACCCTAATTCTGGGTGTCAGGAGTGCCCCTGATGAATAGGATGTTCGATCTGAAAGCGACAGCCAAGCCCTCCGCTGGGAGACATTAGGCCATCCCTGTTCATACAACACCTGGAAGTTGCAGGGATGCTCTTTGTATCTAGGTGGATTTCGTGAGTTAGAGAACAAGTGTGGTGGGCTAGCTGGGAGGGTTTTTCCCAGTCTGCTTCCTATACAGGCATGCTGAGCTCTTATGAGTCCACAATACCTTGGTGGTCAAGAGTCTCCCACCCTAAAAGAAAATGTACTGAGGGTCTGTTAAGAAATTAATCTCGGGGTGCCTGGGTGGCTCCATTATTCATTGTCCACTCTTTATGTTGACTCAGGTCTTGATCTAACAGTTGTGAGTTCAAGTTCCACATTGAGGTCTGTGCTGGGTGTGGGGCCTACTTAAAAAAAAGGAAGGAAGGGGGCACCTGGGTGGCTCAGTTGGTTAAGCGGCTGCCTTCGGCTCAGGTCATGATTCCAGCGTCCTGGGATCGAGTCCCACATCAGGCTCCTTGCTGGGCAGGGAGCCTGCTTCTCCCTCTGCCTCTGCCTGCCACTCTGTCTGCCTGTGCTCGCTCCCGTTCTCTCTCTCTCTGACAAATAAATAAAAAATAAAATTTTTTAAAAAAAGGAAGGAAGGAAAGAAGAAAGGAAGGAAGGTAGGTGGGTGTGAATCTCATCTATGGGGGCAAAAAAAAGCACCTTTTAAAAAAACACTGGAGCCCTGGGTTGTGTGGAACATCCCCAAAAAACCCCAAAACCCAGAAAACTTTTAAAAAGTCACAACCCATGGAAACGGAGAAGAAACACTGTCCATGCTGCAATCAGTATTGGCCAGGAATGGCCAGTGGACAGACCTATCACCTTGGTCCCCTTTCCACCCTCACTGGCTGTGCTCCAGGACCTTGGCCTTGCCTGGGTTTCCCTGCCAGGCCCTGAAGCGTGTAGCTTGGTGAGCCAGGTAACTGACCACACTGCCCTTTTGTGAGAGGACAGATATTGCTTTGACCTTTGAAAGCAGGTCATCTGCTTGTGGTGGGTGAGGTATAGTGTATTAAAGCCACAGAACAAAGGTACGAAGGGCCTGGTTTAGCTCTTGAGTGATGGAGACGAAGCCCTGGGTTCTGAATGTCTGCACACTATTCTTGGGATTCCTGCTCTATTTTTATTTTAAGGGTGTACGTTTCTCTTTTCCTGCCCTCTAGCATGTCCCAAGCAGAGGTGGGGGCCTAGGCCTATGGGTGGGCAGGGAATCTGTGGGGCTGTCTCCGAAGCTCACAGCCACGGTTTCGCATGCCACAGCCCTTGCCAGGCCTTGGACTGGGGAGCCTGGGGCCTCATGGAGTGCAGCAGGCCTTTGCATTCTCTCTTTCCCAGGCCTCCATGGGGCCACGCCAGGATATGGTGCAACTCATGGATGATGAGGTGTGGGTGGCTGCAGGTGTTCTCCTGCATCTGAGACGGGGAGGCAGCTGAGCTCAGCCTGCCAGCCTTTTCTGCACTTTCCATAGCCGGCTTCCTAGCCTGGTTTTTAAGCCCTGGGTTCTAAATAGAATTATTTGAACTGAAGAACTTCACACTGTTCTTTCTCTTGGGGCAGAAAGATAGGGGTGTAGGTGGGGGATGAGAATAGAGGAAAGTGTGGGAGATTACTAAAAAAAAAAAAAAAAAAAAAAATTGAGAGCGGGAAAGGAAAGGGACCCAGATTAGGTAATTGGGGCCAGTTCATTAGAAGACTTAAGAAATTCTGACATTGATTGTAACTCTTCTAACTGTGTAATTATATGGCATTTGGAAGGTGAATTATTAACCTGATTGTCCATAACAGCCATTGAATAAATATACAATTAGAGATTGCCAAAATTGTACAGTGAACTGATGGGCCAGCAGCCACCTTCAAGGGGCTGTAATCATCTCCGGGGTCAAGGCTGACCTGGAGGTTCCTTGGTTAGTGAATCATTTACTGGAGTGACCTCAGGGAGGGAAGGTTCCCCTGGTCGCTACTGGCTCCGTGCAGCAACTTCTAGCCAGCTCGTGGAGAATAAAGAGTTCTCTAAAATGAAGAAAAGTCCACTGAGCAGTGCTCAGGTTCTGAGTGTTTAAGAGGCTTTTCTCTGCCCAGGATGGTGTCGGGCCATGAGAGGTAGACAATACCGTCTTGGTTCTCAGAAGTCTGGGAGTTTAGTGGAGGAACCCATGCCGGTGGATGCATGATGATCACGGGGGTGGGGTGGGGGGGGGTGCCGGGGCCCAGGAGAAATGCAGTGCAGAGCTGAAGATGGAGGAATGGCATAGCCTTTGTCATCCCCTCCATTGTCTACCCAGGGCCCTTTGTGAGCCTCTGTCCGTGCCCCTAGCCCTCCCTCAGTAATCTCAGTGGGGCCTCCTCCTGGGGAAGTCCACAGCCCTCTCACACTGAGGAGCCAGCCTGTATCAGCCAAGAGCCTCAGGCCATTAATGCAAAGTATGGTTGAACAAAAGCAGCTTTTGACTGAGAAAGCTGAGTGGAGTTGTCCCAACCTGTCAACTTCAGATTTCTTTCCTCCTCCCCATAAATCAAAAAACGGTTGGTGGAAGGGAGGGACAGAAGCGTTTCATTTTCAGATTTTGTAAGAAAATAAAATCAAATCAAAAGAACCTGTCCCACGCTGATACCTTACATGCCAGGTTTGAGCCTGAGGCAAATTTTTGTGGCCATGTAATAAGCCTCTTTAAAATGGTGACAGACCCTTGACTCTTTGCCTTGAATTACACTGATAAAAGACATTTTATTGCGTTAGAGCTGGGGCAGGAGTACAGGACGGTTCTTGCCTGGTCGGCCTCTTTGAAACCGCGTCAGCCCTGCTGTCCACACTCCCCACCGCCTGACAAGGTTTGAGCACCATGGCGGCAGAGATCTGTGGGCCCATGACAGAGGGGGCTTTCTACCCAGCAGTCGAAAGTTGAGGCTCTGGAAGTAAAAGGATTTCAGCCTGAGGGGCTTGTTAGGGAGAGTGGAGTGTCTCCGTTCTTGGTAGACATAGGAGACCTTGACATTGGTGGCTCTAGGTCAGTCTCATGGTTGGGACCACCAGGAAATAGAGTGTAGCTGGGAAAGCAAACCCTCTCAGATTTCATTTCCCCGGCCATCTTAGAAACATTCCAAAGACAAACGATTCCAGGGTCTCCCTTGTAGTGTTGGACCCCTTTATGCCCCCTTGATCCCTATGGAATAGGGACAGGGGATTGTGGCCCCTTTGCCCAGGGAAGCCAGGTCTCCACTGGCTGAGCCCCCAAGTGAACCTGTTCACTGGGTAGAAAGGAGTTGAGATGGTGCATTCTTGGTTTGAAGAGCTTGGAGGTATCTGATAACTTTGGGTGTTACCCTTGCTGAATCAACAGAATTAGTAAAGCCAAGAACAGCTAGCAACACCCACCCTGTGGCTGGATTGGGAACTCTTGAATGAGTGTAGACGATACATGTGGGCATCTCTTTTTTATTCAGGAGATTCTTTCCAGGTTGGTTAGTGGTATAAATGAAGGATTAGAAATTGGGTAAAAAGCCAGGAAAATGACTAGGAAGCCAAGAAAATAGGCCTCAGATAAATAGGCTATGTCCTCCTCTCCTTTGTTCTGTGGGATTCTGTCAGGGAGATTAGTTAGGGCTGAGGCCAGAGCTTGGCTGCTCTGTGCCCAGAAGGAGGGAAGGTGCTGAGGGACTGAGGAAGACAGTAGCAGAAGTTGGAGGAGCTTATGGGCGGGCAGAGGCCTGTTTCTGAAAGAAGGACTAGCTGCCTTGGGATGAGGCCTGGCCTCACAGGACCAGAACCCTCCTTGATTCAATCTCACCTCAGGCGAGAGGGCAGCCTAGTTTTGTTCCTGAAGAAATGTCAGAGCCTGACCTGCTAGACCATTTTTTTTTTTCTTTTTAGTTTGTAGAGCTTTGAAGCCTTAAATTAGTTCTCATAATTTCCGAGCACTTCTGTATTAACCATAGGACATAATAGGTTTTAATTCTGGAGAATGGCCAATTCTGGTTCTAAGAATCTCTTGGCCAAGATTGTTACAGAGCCTTTGGCCTGAAGACTATGCCTTCCCCATTGCCTGAAATGCAGGTGCACGCACGTGCGTGTGTACACACACACACACACACACACCACTTTATAGTCCCAGGAAGGCAAGTGATTGCCTGTAAATGGCATTTAGACTTGTGTCTAGACAACACACCCTGCCTTGGCTCACCTTGAGGGCTCCTGAGGTGAGTGCTGATGAGGGGCAAAACTTGGTCCCCAGGAAGGTGGACTGGACTCTGAACTCCAGCCTTACCTTCATGACCTGCAGCAGGATGCTTTTGGTACCTTCTGCTTCCTCCTTGGGGAGGTGAGGATAACACATTCCCTCATCCCACAGGATTTACCGTAGGGCCAGAATGTGAGGAGGATGCTTTGGGAAGAAGAAGGACATCCTTTCTTAAGAAGGGCTAGGCTGAGAGGCCTGACACAGCCTTGCTGGGGCTTCCTGTTCTTCTTTGGGGTCCCCTTCCCTCGTGTGGCTGCACAGATCAGCCCTGGAAGATAAGACTAGAAAATTCTCCAGCTCCCTGGGTGGTCAACCATGCCTATGCCCTCCCTTGTCTCTCCAGCACCACACTGCTCCAGCCTGTCGACCTCCTGCTCCACAGCACCCAAGAACACCTGAAAACATCAAAGGTCTCTTTATAAATGCCACACTTAGGTTTTTTTAAGCTTATTCTGGTATTTTCTTGAGACTGATGAAAATGGTGGTGTGGAGGCAAAAATTATTTTGCTGTGAGCTGACACAGATAAAAAGGCTCGGGGTGGCCTCTTCAGAGTAATTCGGGAGTTGCATGTTCTGCTGGCTTTGATAGACAAGTCCTCTGCTCTGGCCGGTGTTATCAGAATTAAACATTTGCTGAGCAAATGGTCAGTCTCATTGGATCCATATTCCTGGCCCAAATGCCTTTCCCTCCCTTCAGTGCAAAATCTTCATTCCGCTCTTCTCAGGCCCTAATACTTAAGTCAGGAGAAACTCAAGTGTGGTTTTCAAGGCTTTCCAGGTATCTGGGACCATGATTTTCCATCCTTTTCTTCATTTATCCTGTGGGTAGGGGGGCATGAGTAGTGTCTGTGAGTGTATTTGTGGGAAGTTGGACAGTTTGGGTGACAGAAAGGAATTCCAGGCAGGTCCTTGGATCACTGCCCCCTTCTCACCACAGAGGTATTGCACTGAGCCCCACCTTAAGGAAGCCCAATACCTACAAAATCTCATCAATGGCAACTGATAAATTAGAGGGTGATTTTTCACATTACAGAAAAGATTGTTAACTTTTCAAAAGGTTTCGCCACAGGGTTCCTTTAAATAGTGAGCTCCCCGACTGAATTTAAAGTGTTTGTTTACAGATCATTAACTACTTGACAGAGAGGTTGGGGAGGGGGTGGAGGACGAAGCACTTAAAAGGTAAAATGTTAGAAGCCCTGCCAATTTTC
This sequence comes from Taxidea taxus jeffersonii, assembly GCA_003697995.1. Lineage (NCBI taxonomy): Eukaryota > Metazoa > Chordata > Mammalia > Carnivora > Mustelidae > Taxidea > Taxidea taxus. The sequence goes on from ML103215.1 coordinate 87,050, forward strand.
GATGGGCCTGGAAGGGTGATGAAACATCTCTGAAATTATGTTGGTTAGCAAATGTGATTCCGTTTACAGAAACTCACTTTACACATGGCTTTCCAGGAAACCTTCACGTTGGTTGAAGGCAGGGACCACAAGACCCTGGGGCCTTGCTGCCCTGGTTTCAAGTGGCTGGGAGAGGACTCTGGCTTTCCTAGAGTCCTATGTGTGCCCTCGTGAGCTGTGGGTGCCAGGCTCTGGCATGAGGCCGAGCTTTGCCACTGGCCGTCTGGCACGGACAACTGAGACCTTTTCCCTTGACATTTAGCCTGAGTTTGTGGAAAGTTTTTTTCCTGGTTCTCTGTGACCTTCAGTCTCTTTGGCTCTAGACCCACCTAGGTTTCCTCCTTGAAGCTTAGACAGGTGAGCCTGGCAAGATTGTGTCCCAGGAAGCTGAAATCCACCACCAGGCCTACCTTCTGAGCCGAAGAATTAGGCTGGCAGCTGAACCCAGCCACACTGGTGTGTAGGTTCTTGCTAGTCCCTGCAAGGGCATGAGGGGCACAGGCCCATCCTGGCCAGTGTTTAGGATGGCCCATAGCAGGTCTCTTCACTGCATCCCAAACTCCTCTCCTACATCTGGTCTCAGAGAGACTCTGACTGGCCTGGGAAACTGGAGGGAGTCATCCATCGGATCCAGTCTTCTCTCTCTCTTTTTTTTTTTTTTTTAAGATTTTATTTATTTATTTTTTAGAGAGAGAGAGAGAGCGAGCACAGGCAGACAGAGTGGCAGGCAGAGGCAGAGGGAAAAGCAGGCTCCCTGCCGAGCAAGGAGCCCGATGTGAGACTCGACCCCAGGACGCTGGGATCATGACCTGAGCCGAAGGCAGCTGCTCAACCAACTGAGCCACCCAGGCGTCCCCCAGTCTTCTCTTTTTAAGGACAAGAAGACTTAGGGTCAGAAAGGGGAAGGGATTTACCAAGGTCATGCACCGCAGGTGAGTGGCAGAGTTGGGATCGAAGACTCTGGATTCCTGACTTCCTGCCAGCAGCCTCTCCAGAGGAGCAAGTCCCTGACATCCTAAAGGAAGAGAAGAATCTGGAGAGTGAGGGTCAGTGCAGTTCACGGGCTTGGGCATCTTTAAAAGTAGCTCTCCTATTCTCCCAAATAACCTGAGAAAGACCCCGGGTAAAAGCAAACCGACATGTGCACGTGTACACACATGCACGGGCACGCCCCCCCCAGACAAACAAAATGCTCAAATAAGGACTCAGAGCTGGGGGTGGGGGAGTGTGAAGGTACCCTGGCCTTCCCCGTGGCTTTGAAGAGAAGAAAGGGGGAAATTTGGAGGGAAGGTCAAGTCGGTGATTGAAGAGACAAAGCAGGGTAGGAAAATCTCCACATTTCTTGCACAGTCATTTGTTGAAAATGTGTCCGCGAGTACAAGCCCATCTTAAACTGCCAATGATACATCTGATATAGATTATTTAAGCCAGGGAGGCAATATTGCAAAGAAGAATGTGGCTATCAACACTTGTTTGTCTGACTCAGAGAAATAAAACTGTGAATTCTGCCTCAGCCGACCACCCACCATTCAAGGGGGGTGGGGGAAATGGAGGTGGGGGGCGGGGACAAAACAGGACAGGCGAACTTCCATGAAGAGTTTCACAAGTGTCCACGGGGCGGTGTCGCTTATTTTTTAAAAATGTGATATTTGGAAGTATGAACTTGTCAAAGCTGAAGACTTTGCAGAAGTCCTCAGAGGGTTTATTTAGATAAGCAGATCCTCTGTTGTCAACTGAATGGATCGGTGTACGATATTTTTATTTCAATGTAACTACCTGTTGGGCCCCCATTTGCTCTGTGCACACCTTGGCCTGTACTCCTCTGAGCATCTATACCTACTTTTGCTTTTGTCTAGAAAGTCCTTCCTCCTGGCTCTCCAGGCGCCGTTCATAAGTTACCTCTTCCTCAAAGCCACTCTCCTCCCTTTCAAGTGGAAGTAATTTCTCTTCCTTTGAATTTTCATAGCAGTTTATCTGTGGCTCTCTCATGACACACTTTCTGCATGGGAGTGGAGCGATTTCTGTCCAGGCCTTATCTTCTCGACTAGTGGAAGGCTGCCTCGGGGAAGTCTGTGTCTGGGTTTTCTTTGTGTTACCGGCAGACGCTGGCCCATTGCTTTGGGCCTCACAGGCCCTCAGTAAATAGTTGTTGAATGAATGCATGGAAGAATGAATGAATGGAATTAACCTGGGGGACACATTTTGTGCAGTGAGGTACACAGTTAAACAAAGGGAAAAAAAATAACCGTCCTAAGACAATTTGTCTTTATATAGCTGCCCTTCCAGTCTCCTTGATAAGTTCCACCATTCTAAGGCAAAAGCTTAAAGTGTAATAAAAATTTATCTAATTCACAATCAAGTGAAAATACTTCGGGCCCAGAGCCAAAGAATATTATTGGAGTGCACTTTTTTCAACACCCTAAATTTAACCAGCTGGAATTCTTTTTTTAAGTACCATCCTATTCAACCTTTTGAAATGAAGGATTTGCCTTTTAGTGGGAAATCTGCATTTCAACACAAAGATGGAGCACAATGTCTTTGGTTTATTCTTCAGAAAAGCAAGCTCTTTTTTTTTCTTTTTTGAATTATATGCTTTGCTTACGTTAAAGACACAGACTGCAGAAATTTTGTTTAGGCCTGACAGATTGGTAGCTCGCATTTTTTTGCGTTTTTATAGATAAAGGGGCATGAAAAGTGTCATCTCTCCTCCCCTCGTTGAGTGAGTTCCTACAGTAAGAACTCAAAAGGTGAAGTTAGTTTTTAGATAGTCAAGGCTCGGCTAAGAGGATAGCATTGGTCAAAAAAGAAGAGTTTTTCATGTATAATTGATGAAATGAAGTCAGTGATGAAGTATCAAGGAACGTAGAGATCATGAGCAAGTTTCAGCAGACAAATTCTGTTAAGTGTGATATCTCTAGAATTCCTGCTTGCTTCCATTTGTACAGGATACACTTTTTAAAGAGCACCACAATTTGGTAAAATTCTTAGCTAGTAAAAAAAGCAATGGTGGACAAAATGCTCGTGTAAAATGCTCATTTCTAAAACAAAAGGGAATGCAATTTTGACAATATCAGAAGGTTAATTAAGAAGTCTGTTTGTGATGATAAACCTGGCACATTTTCAGTTTAGACTGACGTGACTCAAGACACCGGCATAGCTAATGTTTGCTCTATAATACTGTGATAAGTCACAGAATCTCAGAGAGGAGCTGGTATCTATTGTAAACGGAAGGTCAAGAGCTAGAAAGACAGTTTAGTGGATTTGCTTTCCAGTTAAAGAAGCCTCTGTCCCAGACTAGAGGCCCTGCTGTTATTTTTGTGAGTTGGATCCACTAATATTGATAGAACTGGAATTGGTTCATTCAGCAATCTGTCTAAACTTTCAGGATGAATTTTTAAGTGTAGTCAGTAAGTTGGCTTGGGGAAGAGGGGATTGCAGAATTTTGGAACTGGAACAGAGGGTCAGGGTCCTTTATTTCAGCCTATCACCTAATATTGAGATTCCCTCCCCATCATGGTGGGTTGTCATTCTTTTCTTTTCTTTTTTTTAAGGTTTTATTTATTTATTTGACAGAGAGAGACAGCGAGAGAGGGAACACAAGCAGGGGGAGTGTGAGAGGGAGAAACAGGCTTCCTGCAGAGCAGGGAGCCTGATGCAGGGCTGGATCCCAGGTCCCTGGGATCATTCCCTGAGCCCAAGGCAAGGGCTTAACCCACTGAACCACCCAAGCACTCCATGTCATTCTTTTCTTCAAGACCCAGAGTGAATGGGAGGTAACAGCTTCCCAGGGTAACCCATTCTACATGGGGACAACTCTATTCCCTTTGTACCCTACCTAGTTGAAAAAACAGGGAAGTTTTCTAAAAACATATGTTCAAGGGATGCCTGGGTAGCTCAGTCAGTTAAGCTTCTGCCTTCGGCTTGATCCCAGGGTCCTGGGATGGAGCCTGGTGTTGGGCTGTCTTCTTGGTGGGGAGCCTGCTTCTCCTTCTCCTGCCTGCCACTCCTCCTGCTTGTGCCCCCTCTCTCTTTCTCTGTCAAATAAATAAATAAAATCTCTTTAAAAAAACCAAACAAACATACGTTCAAGAAAGGAAATATATACATGTGTATACATTGTAGTAAATATCACACATCTATATGTCCTTGTACTCTGCTAGAGAGGCCTGGGATTTAATACCTGATAAAGCTTGGCCACCAGAACAGTCATCAGGCATGTTGTAAATGATGCTTCGTACTTAGCTGTTTGGGCTCCTTTGTAGACAGCAGTATTACTTGTCGATGATGAGACTATAGTGTGGCTGCGTTTCATACCCAGTATTAATTTCAGGAACAAACAGCATGGCAATAATAAAAGAGTCTTTGAGATGTTCTTGAGGAAACCTAAAACTTGATTTAAGAACCTTAAATTCCAGGGACATCCCACAGGGCTGAGAGAGCTCTGAATCCAAAGTTGGTACCCATTGTATATAGAAATGTAAAGTGGCCAGTGTAAAACATTAAATCAAAACCATTCCCAATTTAGTGCAGATTTTTAATGAGACCTGAAAAATAAGATTCATTATTTTTTATTCAGCCGTAAAGACACATTGCAACTTAACAATGCATAAGGCATTTCCAAGGCCCCAAGTGGAAATGCTGGGTCTCTAGAGAACTTTGTGAACCAGAACAGGTTAACACACCTTTTGCCAGAAGTGTACAGGCATTTGAAAAGACTGATCCAGAAGAGGGGAACACATCACATTTGTGAGTCCAGACAAGGAAACAGAACCCAGCTCCTACTCTGTCCCTGCTGTGTGCCACAGCTGCTTTCTCAAACATTTCAGCTTTGGTGGAAGTGGTGAGGACACCATCTGTCAGACATAAACCAGTCTGGATGTTGTCTTGTACAAAGAGCATTCCCTGTTCGATGGAAAGCTTGGGTCTGTTCTCTGTCCTGTCACTGAGGAAGGGTGGCCCTGAGATTCCACATGAAGAGATTCTTTGCTATGTCCCAAGCTCGCTCTGTTTTTGACTGTTCTAAAGGAGGTGAGTCCCAGACAGAAGAGACGATAGTCTCGTAGCCATTCTGGCTCTCTGCCAGAAGAACATGCTTCCAGCTTCCATGCTTCCCCTTGTCCTAAGACAGCAGGATTAAACTGGAACCGTGCCGACATATCACCTGGAGTTGTTCAACATAGATTGCTGCCCGGCCCCCACCCCCAGGTGTTTGTTCAGTGAGTCTGAGGTGGGCCTGAGAATTTGCATTTCCAACGGGCTCCCAGGGAATGCTGATGCTGGGCCTCCGGTCTGCATTTTGAGAACCGCTGCCCTGAGAGTACCACCAAGGAAACAAAAGAGCATAACCAGACTGCCCACTTTCCAGCCCACCACACCCTGGGGAAAATGAAGACCAAAGGCCCTCAGCCAGGGGTGAGGGTGGCTCAGGGGTGGCTCAGGCAGGTAGACCTGCTCGTTGAGTGTGATGCTTAGAAGCATTCATTGTGAGACTTTGCCTAAAACATGTTGAAATCGTTGCAAAATGTTAAACCCTAGGGGCGATTAACAATTTAGCATTTTCAGTTCTTGACTACTTACCAAGGGGAATGTGTTCAGGTGGGAGAGGCTGCAGAGTCAGCTGGGGTTCCCCACTGCCTTTGTTTTGACACTCTTCCTGGAGGAAGAGAAATGCAAGGATGGGTCTCCCCTAAAGGCAGTGTCAATAGCTTGTTAAGCTGATAGGAACAGTTTGTCTCTCTTCAGCTGACTAATTCTGCAGGGGAAGCAGAGGTAGAGGGTGAAAGCAGTGAGATCTGGGTTGGGGAGCGGGTGTGTGGGGGGGTGCAGGGTGTTGGGGTGGGAAGCTAAGAGGCTCAGGAAGCAGATCAGGTGTTGTTTTCCAATTTTAAAGCTAAGTCAGTTTCTTTGGACCGTCAAAAGGCCCACTCAGCACCTCTGGGTTGGACTCTCTCCCAAGATGTTGTTAGGAGAAATAGTTTCTCTTAATGGGTGGGGAGAAAGGGAACCCTCCACACTGGCACTTCTTGGGCGGGAACCAGGGGAAGAGCTAGATGGATATCCCAGAAAAGAGCACAGGATGGGAAGTCAGGAGATGAATTCCAATCTTCACTTTAACCGTCAGCATAGCTGTGGGCCAGCCACTTAATTTCTCAAAGCCTCAGTTTCCCCATCTGTAAAATGAAGGCATAGACTTGAGGATCTTGAAGGTTTCTTACAATTCAAAAGCCAAAAGCAGGAGCACCTGGGTGGCTCAGTGGGTTGAAACCTCTGCCTTCAGCTCGGGTCATGGTCTCAGGGTCCTGGGATTGAGCCCCGCATCGGGCTCCCTGCGCGGCGGGGAGCCTGCTTCCCCCCCTCTCTCTGCCTGCCTCTCTGCCTACTTGTGATCTCTGTCAAATAAATAAATAAAATCTTAAAAAAAAAAAAAAAAGCCAAAAGCAGGGTCGTGGTGCCAGATACCCAGATACTGTCCTTGATGAGCCCTTGCTTTGCCACGTGGCCTGGCCCTGTGGAAAAGTGGATCAGGCTGCTGCCCCCGGAAGCTCGGCTTGCTCAGGGCCAACTAGTCTGTAGACAGGTTTGCCAACTGAAGGTAAATGTGAGTGGTCAGACCTAGATTAGGCTAAGAGCCCTCCCATTTCTTGCTGGAGGCCTATTAAAGCACCTCAAGGCTCTTCTCAGAGGAAGTGGCAGGGAGTTTGAAATCAGACCGTCCTGCAGGGGTCCAGGTCCCTTGCTGCATTTCTGCCAGGGTCACAGAGCTACCTCAGTTGTGTGGGTCTCCTAAGGAAAGAGTTTCCATTTTAGTCTCAAGCTGAGCAAACATAGGAACTGGCTAAGGCAAGAGCAAATGCAAAGATGGGTTCTCAGACTTCTTGTTGAAAAACACAATGACTAAATCTGCAGTGAATTTTACCCTCTACTCTCAGTACCCTGTTTATAATATAAACAATCAAATGAAGACTTACTTTTTTTTTTTTTTAAGTCCAGTCTTTGTGCTTTTCATGGGTTCATTTTGTGGTATTTATTTTGTTTGGAGTTAGAGCGGAGGATATGCCTCTCGAGATGGTCTCTGAGAGCAGCCCCCTCCCCCTCCTTTGCAGGCCTGGTAACAACAGAGTATAAGATCTTCCACGAGCACCATGCCATTGTTACCCACCGGGCTCCCCATGAAAGGGAGCCTTGTGCTGACTGCCCTGGCTGTTCTTGGCAGCGGGAATCTCTATAAGGAGAACAGGATGTATTTTACACTTGAGACCTGCTATCCTAGAGTCTAACAACAACACTTTTAAGTGCTCTTAATATTAAGCTAATGGAAAACATACTCTGTTTACTCACCATCAAAGTCTGTTTTTCTTCTCTCCCTCCTCCCCCAATCATCACAACCTCCAGGCCTCTAGAACACACTGAGTATCTCCTGCTCCATCGATCTACACTCTGTCTCAAGGTTGACCTCTCCATGCTTGGTTGGCTCAAGGTGGACTTGGAAAAACTAGGAACTTACCACATAAACCGTGTAATCCCCAGGTCGCACAAACCAAATATTTCTTTTCTCACAAAAGTCTCAGTGCTAGAAATGCTTGATTTACTGCTAGATTTATGTTTATTAGTGTGAGAAGTCATTTCTCCTCGCCAGAGAGCGACCAAGTGCGGTAGAATGGAGAAGGTGGGCCACTTTTTCTGGGTGCTTGGTTCTCTCCTTGTCACGTAACAGTAGGATTCCTCACCCTCAAGATGTGGACTTGACCAAAGTTATTTGGACCCCAGAAGTCTAATCTTTATTCTTCGCTGCTTTGTGTTGTAAGAAGCCGTGTCTATGTTGGGTATTCCATTGATCCGATTCTAGAGTGTGGCCCAACCAAGTCAGCAGCGCCCATGATTTCCCTGTCTTTGAAGGTGCTGTCCTAAGTGCAGCTTGGGAAGAGGGAGCAATGGGACAGGGAAGGCAGAATGGGCCTCTATGTTCTAGAAGGAATGATTCACAGATCCACTTATTTCCTACTTGCATATTGTTTTTTGTTTGGGCTTGTCTTTTAAGGTAAATGTATGCATGTAAGCCAGCCTTGCAGATAAATCCCCTCCATTTTGCCAGTCTACCTCCAGTATTACCAATTTTCCCTTTGCTGTTTACACATCTCTTATTGTAAGACAATAAACAAACAATAACAAAGAAGCAAAGGAGCCAAAGACCAACCCCCCCAATTAAAACAAGCCCCTTTTCTTTTGTCTAAAAAGACCAAAATCAAAAACAAAACAAAACTGTGGAAATAACTTCATCGCTGTTTGTTTGATGCAGGCCTTGGGCCTGTTAACTATCTGCAAGGCTGTTGTAATGATGTTAATCTATTTTAATGGAATTGAAATGTGATATCCTGTGGTTTACGATGCACATTGTTTATAGCTTTAGTGCTTGATTTTGGGTTTCTTTCACAGATAAACTTCTGCACTGGAGGGGCCTGTCCTCCCCTCGTTCTGCACACGGAGCTCTAATCCCCACGCCCGGGATGAGTGCAGAATATGCCCCGCAGGGTATTTGTAAGTTGAGCATTATTTCTTCTACAAATGTCCATGTGTATAAAGCTGAGTTTCTGGAAATTACCCTTACTTTTTAAGTACTGAAAAGAGTTACTTTCAAAACAGATTGGCATTCTCATCTGCATTATTCCATTACTCACTGGTACCCTCTCTCCCACAACATTTGACCTCCCCCCTCCCTTTTTTCCCCCTCCCCTTTCCTCACTGGAGACGTGGAACTGACAGCAGCTCATCCCTGGGGGTAGGGGGAGGAAGGGGAGTGGAGGGTGAGGGAGGTGGCCTCCCCAGGGTCTTATCTGTCTCCACGGCTGGTGACCATATACCATCTGTGTGGTCAGGCCTCATTTTATTGCTGGACATTCGCTTGCATGGCCTCATTTAGGACTTGGAATTTATTCCATGGAGTCCGTGTTAGCAGAGGTCAGAATCAAAAGAAGTCAATGTAGAGTTACTTTAGAGTTGTGCTCATGTGTGTTATATGTGCATTTCCGTGTGTATTGAAGCATGGTATATAATGCACATGGTGCATTATATATGTGCATACATATGCAATTTCTACTTATTTTTCTCCTAGTTTTAGAGACAAATGCACAGCTTTTTTGCTTAAATTCAAAGAGTCCACTGCCACCCACATCACTACCACTAACACCATCCATTTACTTGTTCAAATCAGTTTTATGGTGGGGAAATTTTTATGAAATGTACAATTGTATGTTGGATGAAAATGTGTTTGAAAAGATGTTGTTTTAGAAGGTAACACAGTTTGCTTTTCTATGGAGTAACAAATGATATGAGTCATGCATGGCTACAAAGTCGGATGGGGGTGGGGGTTGATTCTACCCCAAACACAAAAAAGCAGCTTCCTGAAAAAAAAGAAGTGCAGCATCTAATTCTTAGTTAAGGAATGTTATTTTTATTTTGAAAGCATGTGAAAACTAACCTGTTGTGGACAGAAGAAAGGAAATGGGGAGTGTCATGGAAAGAAAAGAACAAGATGCTGCAGGTGTTGAGCTAGAGAGGGGCCTGGTTATTCGGTGGGAGACAAAGGTAGACCTAACCATCCCGTGAATGGTGTCTGCAGGGCAGGGCCTGCGCCCTGAGACCAAATTGGAAGCCAATTGTTTGTTTTGTTAACTCGTAGGTAATCCTAGGTAACAAGGACTCATTGTGTGAATTTCACAAGTCCTCCAGTCCCGAGGGCTGGGCGGTGGAGGGGTTAAAACACCACTTCTGCCACCCCCTCCCCAACACCAGGCTGGGCCTAAGGCTGACTTAGGTCACAGATTGTAGAGAGTTTAGGGGGTTGGACTCATGGTTTCGAGTCCCTACATGCTGACTGGGTGGGGAGAGCGCTCCTCGTTTGGCTGAGGGTGCCTGGGGCCCCACACTGGGCCGTGGGAACAGAACCACCAGTGGAGGGAAGGGAAAAGCGAGGAGTGGGGTGGTGCAGAGGAGGGTGGGGCTGAGTGGCCACTGGCTGCTGGCCTGGGAAACAGTTCCGTCCTCTCTCTTCCGCTGACCCTCCTGACGGCAGGGAGTTGGATTCGAGGGGTGGGAAGCTAGGAGCCTGATACAGAGCCCTTGTCTTCTCCCCCTCTTCCCGCAAAGGGAGGGTGCCTAGATTGCTGGTGCCCATGCTGGCAGGACCAGTTTAGGAGTGACCAGACAAGGTATGTGGAAATGGGTTGTGGAACTCCAGAAAGCTCTGGAGCAAAGCTGACCCCCAGGCCACTCAGCTGCCTTAATCAGCTGCCCCCTTGGCTTTCAGAGCATTTAGCCCTTACCTTGTGGCTTCCCTGCTGATGGAACACAGTCGTGGGCCCTAATGTGGCCCCCACCTGCTGCCCTCTAGCCAGGGCCTCCGCTGGGCCCGGGGTGAGGCCTGGATTCTGGATTCCAGGCTTCTTCTGGAAGCCCTTCTGGGCGTGCAACATGGTTGGTCATCATGCTAGGGAACTCATCAAGGCTGGGAGTAAGGGAAACTCAGGTTCCCGTTGGTCCGGGTAGTTTACATATGGCTTTTATATACATTTGTCATCTGAGCCTCACAGTTCTTTCAGGTACTGTTTTTATGCTCATTTTACAGATAGGAAGCCTAAGGGCCAAAGAAATGACTGGTTCAGAGCCCTGGTGTCAGACCTTGTTCTTCTAAATCCTGAGGCTGAGATCACATGTCTCTTTAGCATTGTTGACAAATTAAAAATGGGGTTACTCCTTCCTATACAGTAAAATGAAATAAAATAATAGCTGGTAGGTGAGCTAATAGCCGATTTTAACCATTTGCTGCCTGGAGTTCCTGCGCCTGGGGGCCAGGTCTCCACTTATTGCTCTAAATCAAAACAATCCCTGTGAATGCCCAATGAGGCTCTCAAATTGAGAAGTTGATTTTCATCAGAGTAAATGAAGAATATTATTATATTTTACACGTCAATAAATCAATGTAGCCCTAATTTTGCCACGCAGGAAATCAATTCTGGTCTTTCTAAACCATCAAAGATGTTATGAACAAAGTAATTTCACAAATTATGGCAAGTAACACATTTATTGATGACTGCATTTAGGAATCGAGAATCTGTGAGCACCGTAATATAATATGGTGCACTGGTGTGAGCTGAGTGAAACACAGATTATATGGTGAAACTGTAATGCATCATTTGCTATTAGTGGGCTGGTAATAATTACCAGTTTCAAAGCAGCTCTTTTGAGGTAATCTTTAGTCTCAATCGTAACAGCCCTTCTCATTGACATTATGATTACACTAGCTGCCCTCACCATCTAGAATACCTAGTTGATAGGAATACTAAAGCACGATAGTGAAAACTGTATGTTGTATGCTCATTATAAGATGAAATGCCATCTTCTCTGACCTGATGTATGAGAATAAAGGGTAACAGTATGGTGTGAACATACTGGAGCATGAGCACATCACTGGCTCTGAAAGCAAAATTTTAGGAAGTTCAGAGCAGCAAAGTAAAACAGACAATTCTCTTCTCATTTAAGCCTTTTGGGGAGGGTGCAGGTGAGATCCTTGGAGCCGTGCCAGATACTTTTCGGCACTCACCAGTGGCCTTCCCATTCAGGGTGCGCACGAAACTGGCATTGCTAATCATGGGTCCGGTCCTGAGTTTCAATAGAATATTATAAGCTAAGATATGATTTTAAGGCATTTGGAGTGATGAAAGTGTTAAGGACTTGTTCCAGCTGACAAATCTCTTTTTTACTTGTCCAGTTCAGATTGTCAGGCCAAATGTATGATAATAACACAGAGTCCTAGGGAGGCAAAGGAGAAAGCCACAGAGGGTCACGTTAGTTGGAACCGGATTGGTTTTTTCCTGCCTATTTAGGATCCAAGTCATTGTTCAACAACAACAAAAAATTTATGAAAATACTCTCAATGATGCTTTTTATTTCCCTTTGAAGAGAGGAGGCAAACAAAAATAGGCAGATAATGTGGTACTAATGTCAGCGTTTTCTTTCAAAATCTTTCTGCCTTTTTTTTTTCTCCCTCCACATTAAGCAAATGTTGGAAACCTAATTTTGGTATCTTATCATCTAATCTTGTTAAAGAGATTTACCCAGGAGTGGGATATATTGAGTGAGATTATAAATGCATTGTAAAGTAAATTACAAGGTCAGGGCAGGGAGTCCATTATTCAGACAAGTGCTTGAGCAGGGCTGGCTTGTTTTGGAATGCAAGTGTTTGGGGCTCCTGAGAAGACCCTGCCAGCTTTTCTTTTTGACTTGCTAAATGGAGGAATCATAACTGATTAATTTTCTTATTCCCACTCTTTAGCTCCATGGTGGATTTTTCGCTTTAAAAAAAAAAAGTTACTGACACATACTAGCTGGGGGCCTTAAGCGAATCGTCTAGTCCCCCTTTTCAAAGGCAGGCTCAAGTTTATTCCTCACTTGTGTTTTACGCACGCCTTTTTTGGAATCCCTGGGAAGTTATCTATTTTTCTCATCCTTGTCCTTTGGCCACCAACATTTGTGCCCTTTTTAATGCTGTCGTTGACTGGTAAACTGTTAGTTACTCCCTTGGTGTATATACATTTTTAAATTTAGCTATCTCCAGAAATGAATGATTGTGAAGTCAAGCTGGCCCCTCTTTGCCAAAGTGGCATTTACCACTCTCGGGTTCTTTTCAGCGAGAGAGAAATAATGTGACTTAAGCAGGGCCCCTCTCCAGACGGCTTGGCTACTGGCCAAAGAGTTGACTAGCTGAACTGTATCTTTCTGTTTCTTTCTCAACTGGAGCTGAGGCTCAGCTGAGGGCGCAGGATGTTGTATAATTTGGTTCACGTTGTTAGCCTCTCAAAATAATGAGGAGGAGGCTAGTGTAGCATTTCTCAGCCTGCTGCCCGTCATGGTGCTGGCTGCTTTAACTGTTCTTCAGCTAGGATGCTGTGTCTGCTTAAGTTGGCACCGGCCACTCCTCCTAACTTTTCCAGACTCGAATTTGTTTGACTGGGGGACAATTATTAAAGATGTGATCCTGCCTGTTGGTTAAATCCGAATTAAATTTCTCTTTTGAGATTTTTGCACCGTCCCTTGAGATTAAAAGGGGAGTCCCTGTAGGGAGTTGTGGAACCAGAATTGGGACTCACTGATCCTCACGCAGGCTGGGAGGTGAGAATGTCGCTAGCCTCTCTTCCACGGAATTACTTTATGCATATCTTCTCACTTTTAACAATATCGACAATTAGTGTGTTTCAGGATAAGATTAAAAGCATCTCTAGGCCCACAGAGAATTGTAATGAGTTGACCTTCTCTTTTTTGATATCTCTATGAAATGATTGCCTCTTTAGAAAGTTCACCTGCCACCCAGGGGAGAATAGAACAATGGAATTTAGAAAGCAGGGAAGTTTCCCTTGGGTCACCTTGTCCAAGTCCCTCCTTTGACAAATGAGGAAACCGAGTCACAGAGATGAAGTAGCTTGCCCCAAACCACGCCTGGCAAAAGACTGGAAAGCTCAGATGTTTGCTGTGATTCCCTAGCATGTAGGGATCCTCATTCCCTTGAATGGGTCCAGATTTTTCTGATTTGGGGATTGGATTTAAAATTCTTAGAACTGAATGAAATGGCAGAAAGACTGATTGGACAAATATTTATTGGACCCCAGTCACCAGATGTGCGGGGCACCAAGGAATAGGTCAGTGAGGGCTTAGGCCTCTCGGGTTGAGGGCTGGGGGCAGGGAAGGCTGGAGGTGAAACATAAAGAAGCAATTGCTAGTGCGCTCCTCCGTGATGAAACATTGATGTTGGTGTTGTATTATTTTGCAGGTAAAGATGAGCCCAGCAGCTACACATGTACAACTTGCAAACAGCCATTCACCAGTGCATGGTTTCTCTTGCAACACGCACAGAACACTCATGGATTAAGAATCTACTTAGAAAGCGAACACGGAAGTCCCCTGACCCCGCGGGTTGGTATCCCTTCAGGACTAGGTGCAGAATGTCCTTCCCAGCCACCTCTCCATGGGATTCATATTGCAGACAATAACCCCTTTAACCTGCTAAGAATACCAGGATCAGTATCGAGAGAGGCTTCCGGCCTGGCCGAAGGGCGCTTTCCACCCACTCCCCCCCTGTTTAGTCCACCACCGAGACATCACTTGGACCCCCACCGCATAGAGCGCCTGGGGGCAGAAGAGATGGCCCTGGCCACCCATCACCCGAGTGCCTTTGACAGGGTGCTGCGGTTGAATCCAATGGCTATGGAGCCTCCCGCCATGGATTTCTCTAGGAGACTTAGAGAGCTGGCAGGGAACACGTCTAGCCCACCGCTGTCCCCAGGCCGGCCCAGCCCTATGCAAAGGTTACTGCAACCATTCCAGCCAGGTAGCAAGCCGCCCTTCCTGGCGACGCCCCCCCTCCCTCCTCTGCAATCCGCCCCTCCTCCCTCCCAGCCCCCGGTCAAGTCCAAGTCATGCGAGTTCTGCGGCAAGACGTTCAAATTTCAGAGCAACCTCGTGGTGCACCGGCGCAGCCACACGGGCGAGAAGCCCTACAAGTGCAACCTGTGCGACCACGCGTGCACGCAGGCCAGCAAGCTGAAGCGCCACATGAAGACGCACATGCACAAGTCGTCCCCTATGACGGTCAAGTCCGACGACGGCCTCTCCACCGCTAGCTCCCCGGAACCCGGCACCAGCGACCTGGTGGGCAGCGCCAGCAGCGCGCTCAAGTCTGTGGTGGCCAAGTTCAAGAGCGAGAACGACCCCAACCTGATCCCGGAGAATGGGGACGAGGAGGAAGAAGAGGACGACGAGGAAGAGGAAGAAGAGGAGGAAGAGGAGGAGGAGGAGCTGACAGAGAGCGAGAGGGTGGACTACGGCTTCGGGCTGAGCCTGGAGGCGGCGCGCCACCACGAGAACAGCTCGCGGGGTGCGGTGGTGGGCGTGGGCGACGAGGGCCGCGCCCTGCCTGATGTCATGCAGGGCATGGTGCTCAGCTCCATGCAGCACTTCAGCGAGGCCTTCCACCAGGTCCTGGGCGAGAAACATAAGCGCGGCCACCTGGCCGAGGCCGAGGGCCACAGGGACACTTGCGACGAAGACTCGGTGGCTGGCGAGTCGGACCGCATAGACGATGGCACTGTTAACGGCCGCGGCTGCTCCCCGGGCGAGTCGGCCTCGGGGGGCCTGTCCAAAAAGCTGCTGCTGGGCAGCCCCAGCTCGCTGAGCCCCTTCTCCAAGCGCATCAAGCTCGAGAAGGAGTTCGACTTGCCCCCGGCCGCGATGCCCAACACGGAGAACGTGTACTCGCAGTGGCTCGCTGGCTACGCGGCCTCCAGGCAGCTCAAAGATCCCTTCCTTAGCTTCGGAGACTCCAGACAATCGCCTTTCGCCTCCTCGTCGGAGCACTCCTCGGAGAACGGGAGCTTGCGCTTCTCCACACCGCCCGGGGAGCTGGACGGAGGGATCTCGGGGCGCAGCGGCACGGGAAGTGGAGGGAGCACGCCCCATATTAGTGGTCCGGGCCCGGGCAGGCCCAGCTCAAAAGAGGGCAGACGCAGCGACACTTGTGAGTACTGTGGGAAAGTCTTCAAGAACTGTAGCAATCTCACTGTCCACAGGAGAAGCCACACGGGCGAAAGGCCTTATAAATGCGAGCTGTGCAACTATGCCTGTGCCCAGAGTAGCAAGCTCACCAGGCACATGAAAACGCATGGCCAGGTGGGGAAGGACGTTTACAAATGTGAAATTTGTAAGATGCCTTTTAGCGTGTACAGTACCCTGGAGAAACACATGAAAAAATGGCACAGTGATCGAGTGTTGAATAATGATATAAAAACTGAATAGAGGTATATTAATACCCCTCCCTCACTCCCACCTGACGCTTCCTTTTTTCACCACCCCCCCCCCCCCCCCCCCCCCCCCCCCCCCCCCCCCCCCCCCGTAGGATTTTTTTCTAGTCCCATGTGATTAAACAAACAAACAAACAGAAGTAACGGAAGCTAAGAATATGAGAGTGCTTGTCACCAGCACACCTGTTTTTTTTTTTTCTTTTTCTTTTTTCTTTTTCTTTTTTTCCTTTATGTTCTCACCGTTTGAATGCATGATCTGTATGGGGCAATACTATTGCATTTTACGCAAACTTTGAGCCTTTCTCTTGTGCAATAATTTACATGTTGTGTATGTTTTTTTTTTTTAAACTTAGACAGCATGTATGGTATGTTATGGCTATTTTAAATTGTCCCCGATTCGTTGCTGAGCAAACATGTTGCTGTTTCCAGTTCCGTTCTGAGAGAAAAAGAGAGAGAGAGAGAAAAAGACCATGCTGCATACATTCTGTAATACATATCATGTACAGTTTTATTTTATAACGTGAGGAGGAAAAACAGTCTTTGGGTTAACCCTCTACAGACAGAATGGACAGCACTGAAACAAAATCTCTATGAGCTAAATGTCTGTCTCTAAAGGGTTAAATGTATCAATTGGAGAGGGAAAAAAAAGGCCTTGAATTGACAAATTAACAGAAAAACAAAACAAGTTTATCCTATCATTTGGTTTTAAAATATGAGTGCCTTGGATCTATGAAAACCACGTTGATGGTTCTTTCTACTTGTTATAAACTTGTAGCTTAATTCAGCATTGGGTGAGGTAAGGACCTAGCATATAATTCTATATTGTATTTCTTACAACAATGGCTACCTAAAAATATGACCCACTATGTCCTAGTTAATCATCATTCTCCCTTTAGTTTAATCTTATAAGCAAAACTGATTATACCAGTATAAACGCTATTTTGCTCCTGGTGAGAGCTTAAAAGAAATGGGCTGTTTTGCCCAAAGTTTTATTTTTTTTAAATGATGATTAGATTGAATGTGCAACGTGCAAAAGCCCTGGAATACAATTAAATGCATTAGTAAGGAATTCATTTTATGAAGAGAACTTCTTTTAAATAATGTCTGTTTAAAAAAATTCTGGCACCAAAAGAAATAGATCCAGATCTATTTGGTTGTCAAAGGGACAATCAAACGATAAACTTGAGGACCTCGTAGACCATATTAAAAGCAAGAGACTGATGATAAGGTTTGACAGAGGGTAACAGGAAAGAAAAAATATGTGATCTTTTAGCACAATGTGGTACTATTTGCCATTTTAAACTAGAACAGGTGTATAAGCTAATATTGATACAATGATGATTAACTATGAATTCTTAAGACTTGTGTTTAAATGTGACATTCTTAAAAAAGAAGAGAAAGAATTTTAAGAGTAGCAGTATATATGTCTGTGCTCCCTAAAAGTTGTACTTCATTTCTTTTCCATACACTGTGTGCTATTTGTGTTAACATGGAAGAGGATTCATTGTTTTTATTTTATTTTTTTAATTTTTTCTTTTTTATTAAGCTAGCATCTGCCCCAGTTGGTGTTCAAATAGCACTTGACTCTGCCTGTAATATCTGTATCTTTTCTCTAATCAGAGATACAGAGGTTGAGTATAAAATAAACCTGCTCAGATAGGACAATTAAGTGCACTGTACAATTTTCCCAGTTTACAGGTCTATACTTAAGGGAAAAGTTGCAAGAATGCTGAAAAAAAAAATTGAACACAATCTCATTGATGAGCATTTAAAAAAAAAAAACTAAAAAAAAACCTTTGCCAGCCATTTACTTGACTAATGAGCTTACTTACTTGGACTCAACATTGCAAGCGCTGTGAATGGAAAACAGAATACACTTAACATAGAAATGAATGATTGCTTTCGCTTCTACAGTGCAAGGATTTTTTTGTACAAAACTTTTTTAAATATAAATGTTAAGAAAAAAAATTTTTTTAAAAAACACTTCATTATGTTTAGGGGGGAACTGCATTTTAGGGTTCCATTGTCTTGGTGGTGTTACAAGACTTGTTATCCATTTAAAAATGGTAGTGGAAATTCTATGCCTTGGATACACACCGCTCTTCAGGTTGTAAAAAAACATACATTGGGGAAAGGTTTAAGATTATATAGTACTTAAATATAGGAAAATGCACACTCATGTTGATTCCTATGCTAAAACACATTTATGGTCTTTTTTCTGTATTTCTAGAATGGTATTTGAATTAAATGTTCATCTAGTGTTAGGCACTATAGTATTTATATTGAAGCTTGTATTTTTAACTGTTGCTTGTTCTCTTAAAAGGTATCAATGTACCTTTTTTGGTAGTGGAAAAAAAAAGACAGGCTGCCACAGTATATTTTTTTAATTTGGCAGGATAATATAGTGCAAATTATTTGTATGCTTCAAAAAAAAAAAGAAGAGACAAACAAAAAAGTGTGACATTGTACAGATGAGAAGCCATATAATGGCGGTTTGGGGGAGCCTGCTAGAATGTCACACGGATGGCTGTCATAGGGGTTGTACATATCCTTTTTTGTTCCTTTTTCCTGCTGCCATACTGTATGCAGTACTGCAAGCTAATAACGTTGGTTTGTTATGTAGTGTGCTTTTTGTCCCTTTCCTTCTATCACCCTACATTCCAGCATCTTACCTTCATATGCAGTAAAAGAAAGAAAGAAAAAAAAAAGGAAAAAAAAACAAAAACAATGTTTTGCAGTTTTTTTCATTGCCAAAAACTAAATGGTGCTTTATATTTAGATTGGAAAGAATTTCATATGCAAAGCATATTAAAGAGAAAGCCCGCTTTAGTCAATACTTTTTTGTAAATGGCAATGCAGAATATTTTGTTATTGGCCTTTTCTATTCCTGTAATGAAAGCTGTTTGTCGTAACTTGAAATTTTATCTTTTACTATGGGAGTCACTATTTATTATTGCTTATGTGCCCTGTTCAAAACAGAGGCACTTAATTTGATCTTTTATTTTTCTTTGTTTTTATTTTTTTTTATTTGGATGACCAAAGGTCATTACAACCTGGCTTTTTATTGTATTTGTTTCTGGTCTTTGTTAAGTTCTATTGGAAAAACCACTGTCTGTGTTTTTTTGGCAGTTGTCTGCATTAACCTGTTCATACACCCATTTTGTCCCTTTATTGAAAAAAATAAAAAAAATTAAAGTACACAATGTAAGCTTCTTGTGTCCTCATTTGACACACTCTGTAAATTACTTTCAAGAAAATAACAGGTTTTAAGAGAAGGCCAGTCAGTCTTTTTCAGGATTATTTCTATGGGCATTTTGATGCGTGTATTATACCCTAAAGGAACATAGAGTGCTTACTATATTAAAATAGACATGTCTCAAAACATGGAAATAGTTTTTAGATTTTATAGTTCTAGAATAATTTTCAAGAAATGGAAAGTATTTTCAGTCTGATGTTAAAAACTTTCCCTTCATCTCTTAAACAATAATTCATTCAGATATAAATGAAAAATTTACTGGTAATAGCATCTTAAACTTTTATTTCTTTTGGATTTTTTGCTGTTCTTGTTGTCTGAAAGTTCTTTTTCTATTCTCCCTTCCCTGCCCTATCTTAGAACATAATGTTAAAAAGCTTTTTTAAAAAAATTCAGCTCTTTCGTTTCCATATGATTCTTTCTTCATATCAAAAATAACCTCACCTCCCCCCCCATAAAAATCCAGAAACAAAGGCATCAGGTTAATGAGACAGAGAGAGAGAGAGAAGTAACCAGTGGTTTAGCCAGATGTGGCAAATCTGTGGAATCAGCCACTGATTTCCTGAGATGGATGGTGTTTGTCTTGTGATTCTGAGGTCCTAGGGACCAGAGATGGGACAGATCTTTTAGGTGTTTTTATATTGTGTTCCTGGCTGATAGCAAATGAGGGGGGAAGTACCCTACAGTGATCTTTTGCCCAACCAACAGATTTATGAAATGAAACATAGTCTTTGGAAAGCAGGTTAGGTCCCTTATTAAAAAAAAAAAAAAAAAATAGCCCTCCTTAGAAATCTGTGTTGTCAGTTTTACAAATACTGCAACCTGCAGCATCTATTTGCTTTATTAAAGCACAGACTTCTCTGATCCTGTCTCCCTGTTCCCAGTGTAGATGAATGGATACAACGTTGTTCTTTTTTTTAGAAACCAAAACAAAAGCTGTTCTGTTGTCTTCTTGTGGTAGCATTTTTGTTGCTCAGTTCTTATGCCCTGGTGCCTGTGAGGTGGCCTTTTCATGTAATGCCTTTGATCTGAGGCGAGGATAGTTTTAGCCTTCTAAAATGCACAGAAAGTAAGTGTATTTTTTTTAAAGCCAGTTTGGGTGGGAAGTAGGGAGTGGAGGCAGAGAGGAATCCCGTAAGAGAGGATCTGTCTGGGGCTGGGAATAGGGGCTGGGATAGAGATGGACGTATCTTGCAGGACTTGGTAATTGGCAGTGAACTGAGAGGTGATTTTTGTGTTTCGAATTAGGTTACTTCACAACTGAATCCAGAATACTAGTCAGGATAGAAATATTCCCCAGGGCCATGCCAGTTTTAGATGTGGTGGCTTCTGCTTCACCATATTAAATGTCCATAAAACGGCTGTGTGTCCCTATTACTCTTTTATTAGGAGCCATGAGTGCAGCTGTGCAGGTTTTATATATGGTGTTCGTTTTAATTTTTCAGTATATGATGCTCTTAGCATAATTGGGTTTTGCATCCTGGCAGACAGAATTAATGGTGGATACTGTATACTTACTTGTATGTTCAAATTTCTTAAATCAAATGGGGAATGGGGAGGGGTGCAAACATCTGGTGATAAATCACAGATTATGTTTGATTTACATGGTCCCGAAGTTAAATAAATTTATTGAGAGATACGTTCTTCAGGGTACTTAGTCTCCTGACTTAGTGAAGCCCTCTTATAAAATCTTACTTCTGAAGCTGAGTGAACAATAGGAGCCTGAAAACCTAGGCGACAGGAGTATAACTTAAAAATGGCATCTGTATCCGGGACCCCAAAATTTAAAATATTAATGCAAAAGAACAAAAAACGTTTCCAATAGAGGATAAATTCCTGATTTTTTTAAAATGAGGAAATACTAAGGATATTAACATTTTTCAGAATTCTCCAGTTTATGTGAAACCCCCGATGTGTTGATGCAATGTTCTCTACATACCTGAAATCTTAATGCTTAAGTGCTCCCTTTTATCTTCCTTTGGAGAACAACTTAATAAACAGGAGTACCGCAAATACTACTTCGCACAGATTTTAACTTAGAAACCTTCCCAGACCCATTTCGTACCCTCTCTTTGTTTAGGACCTACAAAAGGACTGAAGCCAATACATTTTAAAGGTGGCTAAGAACACTTGATTCTTCATTTGTACCAGCCATGGCAGGAAGTGTGAAGTAGTGGAGTTTTTCCCAGGGCATTCTGTGATAGGGCTGTTTATTTAAATACCATTTTTGTATATGTAATAAGTACGTACTGTGTATATTCATCATGCTTGAAGTGAGAATTTGAAAGGAAGCGGCAGTGGGGGTTAGATATCATTTCTTTTGGAGAAATAAGGAAATGAGGTGGTTTATTCACAGACACTAGAAGTTTGTTGAAAGTTTGTAAACTGGGATATTTCAGGCTTTCCTGAAAAGGAGTTGAGGAGTCTCAGGTCCCATCCTGTCCTGCTTTGAACACTCAGCTCAGAACGTGAGGGAGGAAATACGGCGTTTTCTTTTTTTTTAAAGTCTCTTTTGCCCTCTGTACGCACACACAAACATGATTTCTTATGACTGTGTTGTAGTCGTGTGTTCTTCATTATGATTCTGTTGCTCCATCGTCCCCGGGCCTGGTGTGTTCAAGAACGTACCCATCCCATTCTCTTTTCTTTTTCAGACAACTTCCCATTAAAAAAAAAAATGAAAAGAAAAAGAAAGAAATGTGGGAATTTTGCCAGGGTGAGGATGGGATTGGCAGTGTTCTTTAAACCTGCTTGGAAAAATGTTCTTTAAAAGGTTGTTAACTTTTTAAAAAGGCAGGAGGCACTTAGCAAATTTTCCTAAGTGTCTCTTAAGGCCCTGCAGCTTTTCCAATTAAGAATAAATGAACCCATGTTTAGAGAAATGGACATCAGGACACATAGCCAGAATCGGGATTATGTACATTTATTTCAGGACTGCTGTAGCTGCAAATGGTAGACATGGGTTGTTGGGTGTGCACTTTTGCTTACTGTCATCTTGTTATCCCATTAGCCCTCTGTTTCATTTAGTAAAACACATGGCCAGTGAATCAGCCTTTAGGGGGATGGGTCTGTTTCTCTCTCTCTCTCTGTTTCCCAGTGTCATCTATGGTCATGGGATGCGATTCATTCCTCCGTTGCAAACAGGAAAGGAGACCAGTTCAGTTCACGTGGGTCATTGTACTTAAGAACCTAAACTTGCCTGAACACACAATTCCAGTGGTTGATCCAAATACTGTTTTTCCTTTCTGTAAAAGTGGCAAAGACTGCTTAAAGGGAGCGAAATGGGTCCTTGTGATTCAGCAGAAAAGGCAAATTAAACGATTTCCCCAAAGTCAATCCTCTAACGCAGGACCCACCCTCCCCACCCCCAAAACCATAGGGGGCTGTGCTTTTCAATAACGGTGGTGAGCATGGTACATGTCCATGCTGTGTTATGTCTGTTAGGGTTTTCAGTACTGGTAGCAGGTCGGACAAAGGGGTTTGATGGGGGTATCAGCCCACCTGGACACAGGAGGCCCCTCAGTCCGGGTCTCCACCGCGCGGGGGGAATTCAGGAGAGCAGCTGAGCTCCAGACCCTGGGCCTCCTGCGGCGCCAAGTCGGGGGAGAGGAGGCCCCAGGCCCAGGCTTCAGGTCGCCATGGCAACGAGCCCTGGAATGCCACAGTGGTAGCCCTCTTCCTCGGCACATCCGGACTCCCAGTTCTGCTGCTTCAAGTCAATGTACACAGCAAGGGAGGAACCCCGGAGGAAAATAACCGCTCCCTTCTTCCCTTCACCATTGCCTTTCCCCCTTACCAAAAAGAAAAAAAGGAAAAGAAAACTGCATGTTTGAAAGAAACTACAGGCAGTTTTTGGTGCAATTTGGGAGCAACTATTTTGGGTTCTGGTTTCCTCTTCAGAGATTTGTTCGCCTCTTGTAAATCGTTGGCTGCTTTGACGTTGAACTTGATGACATTTCATGTTTTCGTTGTGCTGCTTTTACATCAATTTTGAGTTTCTGTTTCTTTATAATTTTATTATTATTTTAAGGAAATGTCCCCTTCCCCCTCCTCCCTCCCCTGTTCTCCTCAACCAAAGGACTGTTTCCTACTCAGTTTTCTCAGTCATAAGGGAAAGTGTTTCCTTCCAGGTGTGTCCCGAGTTTATTAGGACTATCTTACAAGCGGGTAGCGGGTCTGGGTCCCTGGTGGGGAAGGCAGGGAGGGAGGCATGGGAAAGGCACTCAGAGAGGTCAGAGATGTGGTGGGGGAGGGGACTGAGTTTGAAATCTTGTTTAAGATGCCAGTGGCTCAACCTGTGGTGGATTTAAGTTATAGTTTTAAAAAGCTAGTTAGAGAACAGAAAATCACTGGGCCAAGTCACACCTGTACTTTTTTTTTTCCCCTCCTCTGTCTCCAACCTCTTTCTAGGTTCTTCACACACCCCCATTCGGCGTAGTACCCAGAGAGCTCAAGATGTGTGGCAGTTTTCGGATGGAAGCTCGAGAGCCCTTAAGTTCTGAGAAAATTTGAAGCCCCCAGGGGCGGGGTGGACGAGTGCCGCCCAGCTGACATCTGCGTGGTCTGTCATCCTGCTAGTTTGTGATGTTTTCTGACAGTAGCCTCCAAGAAGCCGTTGTGCGAAGACAGAGTCCTGCAGAGTCCTTCCTGCCCGGGCCTGCAGTGCCATTTTATTTATATTTTTTAATAAAAAGTAAAAACAAAAAAACAGACCCACATTGGAACAGTGAATCAGTCCCATTACAGAGGGCCCCTGGACCATCGCTGTCCTAAGCAGCGTCCTGGCCCTTTTGAAACCAGCCAACCTAATTACCCGTATTGTGGAAATGAGCATGAGTCCCCCAACCCCTTGTTTCTATACATTCTATGTTGTCTTTTAAAAAGTGTGCTTAACATTGACAAAATAAATGTTGGAGCTTTAGGTGGTGTTTGCTTGTTCTTTAATTATTAATGCTTATAAGACAATGCAGCTGCTTATGACTTTGTGTTTCTGTATCCGTTTCCTCCAGACATCCATTGGGTGGGTAGGAAGAACAGATTTGAGGAATGGGTAGGAGGTGTAGGAGGGGAAAGAGGTTACTGCTTATCAGATGGCATAAATTTTCAAGGAGAATCAAAATGCAAAACTTGGGAATAAATCATAGCAATATCATAATTAATGTAGTAGTAGTGTTGCTGTTTATTAATGCTGAAGTGTGGTTTTCCTAACTGTCTGACTTATAATTTGCATACCATTAAATAATGCATAATATGGCACGCTGAATTCTGTTTTTCAAATATATGCTTTTGGTGGCTACCATGCAGGATTTGAATTTGTCTTTTAATTTAGCTCAAGAAAGATAACGTCACTGGGTTAGTGGTAAATCCCAAAGAAGGTGATAAATGTCAGTAGTGGCTTATTAAATATTCTAATTTTAGGTTCCCAAACCTTTAGTAAATATATCTTAATGCAGACAAACAAACACACATAAAACTTCTTTATTACTTACATAACTGTATCAGGAAATTTGGGGCAGATTTTATATGGGGGGGTGTGGGGGAAAGTGGGAGGAAGGAGGTTCACATCAGAACACATGGTTATGATCATGACATCCATTCCTCAGAAATTAGTGACACAAATAAGTGAGGTCTACAAACAGGTGATAAAAATCTCTTCTGGTCCAGTTAATTTGTAAAAGAACTTTTCTCAATTGGGTGTTTTCCATTGCCTGGAGAACCAGAAGAGAACTAGAAACAATATAGCATATTAAAATAGGTTTATAAATAATAGAACTCAGACACCTGTGTATTATAGATTTACATATTGACTGTGAATATAAGTGGGGAAAATCTTACCCACTCACCACCCTCTGGCTAGATTACCTAGCCTAGTGAGAAGATGGCAAAATAATTGGCATCTGGATTCTTCCCTGCTTATTCATCATAAATAATGACTTCTTATAGTAGTGTATTGCCTTCTACTTTATACAGTGCTCTCATGAACATTATTTCATCTGATCCTCGTCGGGACAGATCTCACAACTTCCACTTCATGGGTGAGAAGACTGAGGCTTGCTAGGGTTAAAGGCTTGCCGGAGGCCAGGACGATGAGGGCGGGGAGGGGAGGGGAGGGAAGCGAGGTGTTCTGGTGTCTAGTCCAGAGCTGATTTCACTGAACTCTGTAACTGATCAAAGAGACTGTCTCCCCGTGTTAGCACACAAGTCATGAATGTTCACAAATGCACACACACGCACAGTCAAGGAAGTCCAAAGGTCAGGTCACACAAAGTTGTCCCTTCCAAAGTTGTCCAGTGCCCAACAGCTTTGGGCACTGCAGGAGGAGCTTGGAGCAAGGGTCCTTCCTTGCCATCTTTCCCGTGCCTTTTCCATGACAGATAAACAACCCTGACTGACTAGGTGGCCTTAATGAGTTAAGTTCCTCTCACCTAGGTGGGATGGGTCTTCCAGACATGAGTTATTCCCTAGAGAAACTCTCTCCCTGCCCCATGCTCTGCTTTTGTGTTGTTGAAACCTGAGACCAATAGGGATTCTGTGACAGCATCCTCCCTGAAAGTGCTAAGCTCCTTGCTGATACTTCGAAAAAGTGACACCATTTCCAAAGGGAAACCCGACTGAGACAGAACAATCAAGATTTTGGGGGGACAACGTCAACCTTGGTAACTGTACTTGGTGTTTACTACACTTCCATTTCTGGCCTACATTTCTGCCTCTACCTCTTTTTTCTTCTCAGAGTCAGAAAGTAAATGGATAATTATAAATTATTGGGTAATTATAAATAATTGGATCCATTATAAATACATGGCTATCTCTAAAAGTGGGATTTTTGTTGTTTGAGGGAATGGGGGAGGAGAGAGGGCATGGGTGAAGGATATCTCTTCTTCCTCCCCCTTTTGAAAAAAAAAAAAAAGATGCCTCATTAGAAAAAGAAAAGACCATCTCTTTCCCCCGTATCTTTTTCAGTTGAAAGAGAATAAAAGTTTATTTATGAAATTCATTATGAAATGATGGTGTTGTGCTAGGGCTAGAACTTTTGAAAAACCCACGCAGGATTGATGATTTGGGAAGACATCTCCCTGTGTGATAGGTCAAGGTCGTGGTTATCCATGAATGGTGGAAGCTGAAGAAGGGACTGACAAATCTGATCGGGGTCCTCAGTGTGCCCTCTCCTGAGAATGAAACTTCAAAGTGTAGAGAGAGATTAATTGGTTGCCCAGCATGTACTGAGCATGGATTAGAGGACATGGTCTCAGATGCTTGGGAGGGTGGGGACCAGACACAGGACATTGTTCTTACCCTCCCAAGCCTGGTCTATGAACATTAATTTTGTGGTCTGTCTAGATTGTCACACTAAACAAAAAGGTCTGGTTAGACTTCTGAGTCTGTGATGGCAGAGACTCAGTAGCTCCTGCAAAAACTCATGGTAGTTTAAAGAAAAACTT